>CAJHQQ010001005.1:0-123695 GCA_905132885.1 Moricandia moricandioides | reverse complement strand
AAAACTCAGATCAAAGCCATTATCTCTAAAACAAGCAAACGAATCACAAGGTTTTCTGAAACATAAATCAGGTTGTTGCAGGACAAGCTCTAATGTCTTTTCAAGGTGATCACAACTTCTGTAATGTTTCATAAACTGCTCAAGACCCAAAACATGATCAAACTTGATGTCACTAGCACACTGAGAATGTTTTTGATCAGAGATTTTATCAGGTTCAAACACTTTAAAAGAATTAATCATGTTATCAAAAACAGAGTTTGAAACACAAAATTCTTTTACTTTTTCCAGACCAAAACATTTTACATCTTTAGAACTAACCATAACAAACAAAATCAGGCACATAACTAATGATATTAACCCCCTTACAGTGCTCTTGTGAGTCAGGGAACAAATGCATAGAAGTTGTTTCTGTTTCCAAGCTGTTCAGCTGCTCCAACACTTCAATTTGTACCAAAGTCGATTGTTCTGTTTCTGGTGAGTGTTCTTCTGAGACCTGGGACACTGAAACAAGACTACTCGGTTCCACCGGTTCCAAACAAGTTAGTTCATCACAGGTTTCATTGACAAAAAGTTCAGGCTGAGGGGAGAAAAAAGAAAACTCTATTTCTGTCTCAGGTTCTTTACTTACCTTAGATGGCTCATTTTCTAACTTTTGGATAGCTGATACCTTCTTAGAACACAGTGGCTCACTGAGTCTTGAGAGAGGACGTGAGTCTGGCCTTCTTTGCTTATGTGACTGAGACTTTCTTGGGTGATCATGATCATGGAGAGTTCTTGTCTCTTCTTTTGCCTGTCTCAGTTGTTTTCTACTGTAGTTATCAGAAACAAAGTGTTTCTTCATGAAGTGTTTCAGCTCAAACCAGGATCCAACTTGTGCTTCTCCTGTTTCTTCTTCTGGTAGTAACAAGCTGATCCCACCATTGAATGGCATCACCACATAACTCTGTTGTAGCCAATCTAACCTTCTTTCTTTCTGAGTAGTTTTGGCCATCAAAAACAAGTTCCATTTGCTGTTCCCACTCAAAGTATCCATCAGGGTCGTTTCTGCCATAGAAAGATGGTATCCTGCTCTTCCTTTTGATCTTAGCATCCTTCTGAACCTGGGAAACTTTACCAAGGAAATCATCAGCATGATTCTGTGGAAATGGATCAATCTTTTTCATTCTTTTCATTATCTCAGACATCATTGCTTCCATCTGCAATTTATTCAATGTCACAGTTGGTGCCTCCTTTCTTTTACTGACATCTCCAGCCATGGTTTCCTGTTCAGAAACTCAACAAGAAAATTAACACAATAACAGATAGCCTAAGCCTCACTTCTCTCTTGTGTTTCTCTCAAGTTTTTCTGTGATTTTTTTTCTCTATGAATCCAGTAGCTCAGCAACAAACAAAGATCAAACTTCAGAGAACAAACCCTAAGCCCCAAAACAAAAGAAAGAGATAGAAAGATTGCAAGATTTTTGTTTGCAAGCGGCTTTACCACCAGGGCTGGATTTCTCCTCAGCCAGGCTGGATTTCTCTTCAGCCAAGTTGGATTTCTCTTCAACTTTTCTTTTGATTTTTTTTTTTTAAAATCTGGTTGGCCCCCTTGCAGATTTAACAGATAGAAAGATAAGAGATTTCTGGAAAAAATTGCAGAGAAAATTGCAGAGAATAGAAAACAGATTCCCAAAACAAAGAGAAGTGGAAAAGTTTTAGAATCAAACCCCAGATCAAGAGCCTTCAAATCTGCTCTGATACCAAAAGATGAATCTCTGGTGAGGAGATCCTTTTTGTCCCTGATTCTTTGAAGGAAGATCTGATGGTTTTGAGAGAGATCTGGGTTGGTTTTGATGATGATGGATGGATTGATTGGATGATCTTCAGAAATGATCTATGAACTGATCAGATCTTGTGTAGATATGTCCTTGATCAAGAGAATGAACTCTGTTTTCGATCAAAGACAAGTTTTGCTTGCAGAGAATGAACTCCTAGCAATCAGTGTTCATGGATGAACAAGGGATTCACAGATTTAGAGAGAATTTTGATAAAAAGGTGAATCAATCTTATTCTGGTCGTCCATCCCTTTATATAGGAGTTACAAGTTGTAGAAATGAAAAGACAAAGTGTAGAAATCAAGAAATTTAGAAACTAGGAATGTAGACTTGATTTTGGACCAGAATAAGTGTTTTGTTGAATGTCTCTTTGCCTGACCACGACCTTGAATTTCTTGCTGAATCCCTCTTGGTATTCTTGGTGAGAATGGGCTTGAAATGGACTGAAGAAAAGGCTGGTCGAATTTGGCATGAAAAAGGCCCATAGTGATTTTGTTATGACATATTCTTTAATAAATAAAAATACTTTGGGAGCGGGTCGTTACACAAGGCCCACGTACCAGGTCTGGGAGGTTTCACGTCTCCCCTGTCCACCCAGTACGCTTCAGCTTCTTCAAGATCGACTGAGTAAGCCGAGAATTCCACCTTCGGCACAGCATCATTTTGTTGCGAGTTGGAACCATCGGGGACTAAACAGTCATCACGAGACTTTGACTAAACCTCTCTCCCCGAAGACATATCTTCCTTCTTACCAAAGGAATGAAAGAGAGGAGAAAATCTTTGAATAATAAAAAAGTTTTTGGAAATGTGAAAATGAAGAGTTTGTAAAACCACTCCACATACTTATAGAAGAAAGGATTCACTATTTCACCTCCAGGCTTCAAACGTCGGATTCCGCCTAATTCATCCAATATGCTTAAAAACACTTGCAAGAACTTCACAGTTTTGACGAGCTAGGGGGCTAACTGTTGGGGTCAAAATCGGTTACAATGAAATCAACGTCGAAAAGCTACCCGGAAAATGCGTTCTTGCTGAAATTGACTCGAAAAAGGGAAACGGCAAAAATTGAGGTCAAATCTTGACTGCGCACAAAGGAGCACTCTGCGCAAATGAGCCATCAGGAAGAGTTTTTCCAAAGACCTCGGGTAAACGTATCCCCGAACGACAATATGACAAAATGACTGGAAGACTCGATCATCCAACTCCCCGAACGGAGAAGATAGTCTAGCAAGACGTCCATCTTGTCGAATGGGTAAATCAAGCCACATGAGTCGACCAACTCGCCCGTACGACGAGTTGGACTATCCAACTCGCCATACGGGCGATTTGGATGGCTTGACACGACCAACTCGCCCGTACGGCGAGTTGGACAAGGCCAACTCGCCATAAGGGCGATTTGTACGGCACAGACCTACCAACTCGCCCGTACGACGAGTTGGACAGAACGGACCAACCAACTCGCCCGCACGATAATTTGGACTGTCCAAATCTCCATACGAGCAAGTTGGATGGCATGACATGACCAACTCCCCCATACGGGCGAGTTGGACGGCACGAAGCAACCAACTCACCCGTACAGCGAGTTAGTCTTGTCCAACTCGCCGTACGGGGGAGTTAGATGGCACGAGCAATTCGACCCGCCCGTTCGGCAAGTCGGATCAAGTCAATCCAATTTCACCTCGTCCTTGTTAAACTCCTTCTTTTGATACTTGATTGAACTTATCTTTGTTCTGTCTCGATCGGGATTGACATTGGAACTTTACCGAAAGAACTCGTTTTCTCGAGAAAGGATCGGGTCAATCATATGAGACGATAACGGTTAACTAAACACTTAGAGTCACACACCCCATATGAAAGATCCTAACTCTCGGACGACATCGTCTTAGCAATATTCTTTCGATAAAATCGTAGAAATGCCTAAGTCAGAAAACAGCCTGACGAGGTCTAAGGCTTGGCTAATGGCCCACTCGCAATTTTATCCGAAAATCAAGCCCAAACTTTGCGACGGTTTATCTTTTATTTTGCAGGAAGGGATAAATTTTAAGTTTCCGAAGATAATCATGAAGATCGAAGAAAAAAGGAATATTTCCACGAAGCGATAAATTCGACCAAGGGTAAAAGTGGAAAGACTAAACCGCCTCTAGAGGAGTATATAAGGACTTCAAGGGTGATGATGCAGAGAGACACAAAAATCTCCGCTCAAAGCAAACATAGCTTAGCACTCAGAACAGTTCGACAATTTTCCATTTTTGTTATTCGAGCTGTGACTCAACTAGGGTTTTGCAGTCTTAGGTTATTAGAACTAGGGATCTCGCCGACAGCACTCATAGACTAGGCTCCTATCCTGTTGTAAACGCTCATACGCAAATTCGGATTAAGACATTTATTTGCTCACTTTTTGATTCTTACCTTGTTTTTTCAATATGTACTTCGTATTCTGAATGATTGGCCTTTGGTTTAGCAGATATTCGGGACCTTTGAGAAACTAGGGTTTATCCCGTTCCTAATTCAACAGAAATCGACAGTGCGAATTTCGGTTCCCACATCAACGCGTTTGCAGTTCAGCAATCGGTCGACACCCACCCTTTGTTATCGATCGATAATCCTACTTCAGAACCAATCAACCCCTACCATGCAGATGTCGAATAAAACCCAGCCTACCTCGAGTACGACGAAGATTACAGAGAAAAAAAGATAATCGAGTACCATGGTATTGCTATGGAAGAAGCTGGTGTTTTTCATGTTTCCCATCAAATCGGTAAATCGACATCGATTGACGGTAACCATACACCATTGATCGATACTGATATTAAAGCAGAGTCCAAACTAGATTCAGCAGAAGAACGTGATAAGGAAAATGGTTTTCTATAACCAGATGAGTTTGGCAATCTGAGAGATTCAAAAGGTCATACAAGAGCTATGGATGGAAGACTTTTACATGTCACTGAGGAAGGCATAGCAGATATACTTTCATGGCTAATGGACCCAGAAACCTTCTCGGCCAACAGATTGATTATCGAGCATAGATCGATGGTCACCATACACCTTTGATTGACACACATCAGGCATATCGAGGATACGGTGAAGCGTACAAAAAATACGATGTATATTAAAGATATGAAGAGCTGATTGAGTATCGCGACCTAGCACTGGAAGAATCTGGCTGGGTAATGAACGCAAAAGTGGATAATCGAGCATCGATCGATGGCATCTCCTGATCATCGAACGACATCAGACGCAAACCAGAACAAGAACTTAGAGCAGAATATACAATTTTTGGTTATCTTAGACTGGATGAGTTTGAAATTTTCAGAGACCCAGAAGGACATGCACGGGCTCTTTATAAGAGAATTCTACTTTAATGTAAGGAGGATGTAGCAAATGCCCTTGTTATGGCTAATGGATCAAGAATTTTTTTGGACAACAGCAGCAGTCATCGCTCGACGCACATGTAATAGAGTCGATCGACATTGAGGAGAAGAAGAACGAGCCGATCCATAATGACCTATACACTTCCAAACGTCCTAGATCGATCGACAACAGACAGTGTGATCGATCGACACCACCTTTCCAGGGGTAAAAAGGTTTTGTAATTCTAATGCCTATGGTTCAGAAAGTTCAAGATCGATCGGTTGGATAAACCCACTATCGATCGACGGTCGTATAGAGCACGAAAAGAGAGCTACTTATTTCGGTGTTTATTCTGAAGGTTTAGCAGACAGTTCGAATCCACCATTGACTTACACCATCAGTTCACCATCGATAGACGGCTTAGATGGTTCACTATCGGTCGACATTCACCTATCACCATCGATCGATACTCCTTTCGTAGTTTGGTATACTCGACTTTTATTTTTTCCCTAACCAAACCAGGACGAGATTACTGGAAACAGTGTAATTTAAGTCTGGGGGAGGTTCGCTAATGCTATTTATTTTATTTTTGAGTTTTATTTCTATATTTATATAAGTTTTCAAAGTTTTTATTAAGAAAGAAGGGGACTATGATCAAGATTTATTATTAACTAACAACACTTTAGCACCATTCTTAGAAAGTTGTTTGGAGAGATTACTAGAGATACCAAAATGGATCATCATGCCCTTATATTACTCTTGCTTATAAAGTTTGAAGGAACCGAAGCTGATTTCCAACACTATTCCGGACATTATCAGCTTGCTTTGGGGTTGGTATACATCGGATTACCCTAGGATGAAATTAGTAGAGGACTTAGTCAAACTAGTATTTGCTAAGTTGTTGATAGAATGGATTTGGTTGTTATACTAGGATAGGGTATATAAATTTCTCTGTGATTGACTTGATAGGATATGGTTGCAACAAAGCAGGGTGATAGTTATACTTATAAATTATGTGAGTCTTCGCTTTTCAAAACCACTTTCACAGGCTTTGTTTGCTTGAGGAAAAGCAAAAGGTTAAGTTTGGGAGGGTTGATATTGCCTATTTATTACCAGTTTTAAGCCAGGTTATAGGCTCTATTTGGGGTCTATTATGTGTGTTTAGACTATGTTTTAGAGTCTTTACAGGTCCAGGTACATTTTGGAGATATATGGAGATACTTGGAGCGTTTGGAGCATTTAGAGGAGAAGAATCTGTAGCTAATCATTTAGAGAGTCGACCGATGTTACAAGATCAAGGCTGATCGAACTATTATTGTTTTAGGGTTTTTAGGAGAGAATATTCATAACTTCTTAAGAAGATTTGTAATGGAACCCCAGTATTTTATCTATGCATTATATTCAGACTATTGTTCTTTCTTTGATTATGTTTGAATAGTTATCAACTAGATTTAGGGTTGAATGATAGCAACCATAGATTAGCCCAAAAGTAGGATTGCTAGGTTGAGTTAATATTTATCAATTGAGTTGTGCTTCATGCTTGCATTCGAGAGTAGCTAACTAGGATCTCAAAAGTAGGACATGGACGACTACGAGAGTAGGTTCTATGCCAAGATATAATCCATTGACGTAGGTTGTTAGGCGCATGCGAGAGCTGGTCTAATTAGCTTGGTGAACTTATCAATTCTCGTTCACACTTCCTTCTGATTTCACCGTCGATCGACATCAGGCCTTAGCCGTCGATCGACATCAGGCCTTAGCCATCGATCGATGGGCTTTCCTTTTGCTCGCATACGAGAGTTAGAGTTAAAAGGATCAGAATATTTAATATTTGAGTTCTAGAATATTTACATTTTTGTGCCTCCTATTCCCTATAATCCATTAAGTTTGAAACCCTAGACTCAGCTTATTTACATTTGCATCTGGTTAGTTAAATAGCATATTTTCATATTTACATTGAAGCATTATAATCATATTTCCATATTGCATCTATACCCCTTGATAAAGAATATTTCCTTGAT
Source organism: Moricandia moricandioides (assembly GCA_905132885.1). NCBI lineage: Eukaryota > Viridiplantae > Streptophyta > Magnoliopsida > Brassicales > Brassicaceae > Moricandia > Moricandia moricandioides. The sequence continues at coordinate 116,509 of CAJHQQ010001005.1, read as the reverse complement.
TGATCGTTTACTACTAATATATATATCTACCTAGCTTAGTCTTTAGAAATAAGAAATATATTGTGTGTCATTGCTCTCTGTGGATTCGATCCCTAAGTACTACACATGATCTCTCTTGGCAAGAGTATTATTTGTGCTTTAAGGTTAGAGTTAATTTGATAGTTAATTCTGTAGGATATTCATACCATGCTAGAACAATAAACACACCCATGTCATCGATCGATGTTGATTCTTCAAAATTGATCGATGGTACACTTGTAAGTTTCTACTCCTTTTTTTAGAATAAATATAGAAAATAAAACTCAAAATAGAACACAATATAAGTAAACCTCCCCCAGACTTAAACAACACTATCACCATTGTTGTACAGTCTTTGATTGGTGAATAAAATAAATCATAAGGACCAAATTTAACAAGGAAAAACGATATACCTTCTTGCTGATGGTGACCGTCGATCGACACAGTTAAGTGGCGGTTACTAGGGTTACTCAATCGATCGACAGTGATCAAGTGTTGTTTATGCTCTCTGCAGACTATCTTCCTCGTTTTTTTTTAAAACAAAAATCTGCAATTATAAAATAAAATCCTAAATTAGACTAATATAATCATAAACTAATTAAAACCTTACTAAACAGTGGGTTGTCTCCCACTCAACGCTTGTTTATAGTCTTTAGCTTGACGTTTTGGAGTTCTGATTCAGTTCTGATGAGATTGGGGACCTGCTCCAAAACAATTCCCAATATCCAATATCTACAGCTTCATCACCCTTTTTGTGAAAGCCTCCATAGACTCTTCTACTTTGTCTATCATCTCAGCAATAAGGAGTGCTCGAAGCTTTGAAAATGGCTGTAAGAAGCATCTACTACACACTCTGTATTTCCTGACACCATCTGAGAAGTGGGGAAGCAATGATAACTGAGGACCTTCCTTGATCATTTTTCTCTTCTTCCAATTCCTGCTCTTCTTTTCCCCAGACTTTTCTGATCTCGTGGTGCCTCCATCAAAAAGATTACTAAACACTTCAAACTCATTTTTCTCCGATCCTTGATGATTGTCGATCGACGCTCTAGTGTTGATGTCGGTCGATGTTCCAATGGTGGTGTCGATCGATTCACCAATGATGGTGTCGATCGATGCTACGACCGATGGTCCTTGTTCAACGTCACCTTCATACTTCAATACTCTCTGAGAGACAATTTTATGCTGAAGATCATGAAATACCTCAACGTAGAGATCCATATGCACACTTCCATCTAGTGGAATATGAAATTCAACCTCAAAAACAGCATTGGGAACCACAAACTTCATAGGGTCATGTACCATCTTCCCTCTTTTGTGAAAACCAACAGCTTCGTCTCTGCAGATAGGTGGTCGAAGATGTTCAGGGACAGCAAGGTGTGAGGTCTCAGACTTGTGCACTCTTTCCTTAACTGGTTCCAGCTCAACTGTGTAACCTGGTTCATCCAATAATAAGTGTCGATCGATATCATCTGTGTATTGTCGATCGATGCAGTAGGGTGGGTGCAGATTGATGCTAGTTTTTGGTGAAGTTTCCAAATCTATTCTCGAAGTTTGCTGATCATCATCAAGCTTCTGCTCTGAGTTCTGATGCATATCTTCAAACCATTCTTCTAGCTCCATAGTGGCTTTCCTACTCGAATCCAAATCCCCAGATTTTTCTTTATCCTTTGGCTCCAAGAGATCTCCGTTGGTGATTTTTCTTTCTACATCCGAAGCATGATAACAACTTCATACATTGGTGCTCTTTAGTGTCGAGTCTAAAATTTCCTAAAGATAACTCGATCTTTCATGGATCTCGAGTGGTGTCGATCGACAACCGGGGTTAGTGTCGATCGATGCTGAGGTCTTAGGGTTGATCAATGTTGAGATCTTAGTGTCGATCAACACTGAATTCGAATCACTAACATCGGCTTCTTATGCTCAGCTTGGCTCAGATCCCTGATGCTTTACACCCAATGCTATAACGTACTCGAGAAGTTGTCCTAGAACCTCGTCTTCTTTCTTTAGTTGCCAAATTTCAAGGATTTTTTCCCGCTTATCGTTGATCTCTTACTCTCAAGCTGCTGCAGCTTCATCGAGAAATTCATAAAGGAATGCTCTTCCAATATCATCCCAAGGGGTCAGAGATCGTGGTTCCAGTCGACTAAACCAGCTAAATGCATTCTCAGAGATAGAATAGGGGAAGATCTTGCAGAGCATGTGGTATTCAGACACTTCATTCTGCTCACTCCTTGAGACTAGATCCACAAGTTCTTCGATGTGTTCCTTCGGATCTTCATGAGGCAAACCCTGAAAAGAGTTATGCGCTGCCAAATTATACCATTCAAGGCTCATGTGGAAGTCATTTATCTGATCGACAGCAATGACATCAGGGATAACAACACCATGTGCATTAATCAATTGTCTTGTATTGCTGTGAAGGCGACCTTCATTGTCTCGTAAGATCCCATTCTCATCAGCTTCAAGTATGAGAAGTTCAACATTCTTTGTCTTCCTGCAAGTAATATCGATCGACAGTGAAGTGTGGGTGTCGATCGATGTCATGATGTTAGTATCGGTCGACGGTGAAGTATTGGTGTTGATCGATGCTCGCTTATCTTTGCTAGCGATCACTGCTTGGAGGGTGTCTACTTCCCTCGTAGACTTATGGATCGTGCGCGAATCAGCAGGTTCCTTTTTTGAAGAACCCAAAAGTCCTCTCCTCATTGCTTCTTGGTACCAATATGTATGTACCTGAAACACAAGAAAAAAAATTATGTAAGTAAACTAATATATAAAAATACCTAGACTAAATCAAACAAATTGAGTCTAATTGCGATCAATGCTCCCCGGCAACGGTGACAAATTTACAGGAGGGTTTTATGCATTTGAATGAAAACTCTATCAAATTAACCCTACGAACTACTCTTACCAAGAGAGGTCAAATTATAGTATTTAGAGATTGAATCCACAGGAGCATGATCACACAATAAACTCAATACAGTCGCGATTAAGCTAGGCAAATAGATTAATAAGCAGTAAATAAACTATAGCAGATAATTGATTGAATGGTAAGTAAACAATAATAATAAATGTCTATATCTAGGGTTTCAGACAAGTGGATTATAGAGAATAGAAGCTAAGGGTATTAATAATAGAAATTGATATCTAATGTAAAATACGACCAGCTCTCGTTGTGAGTCTAATTTATTGACTAAGTCTAATGTCTCAGCTCTCGCTTGTTGACACGGAATCACCGTCGATCGATGGTCTCTTGAGTCAAGCTTTATGTCCTAATTCAATAAGTTCACTAAATTAACTAAATCAGCTCTCGTTTGTTTATAGCAACCTAGCTCAACAGGATTAATTCTGGTAGTAGACCATGCTCTCGCTTGCGCCTAACTATCCTATGATCAGGGTTCTAGTTAGCTACTCTTTGATTGTGGATGCTTTTCAGGGAAACAAGGGAAACAGATGATGGCATAGAAATCATGTTCAATCACCTCAGAGAGAATATGAAGAAGAGAACCTGTTTGAAAAAAGAAAAGTGATCCTTGGTGGTTTGTTGTTCCATGCTTCATCAAAGGAAACAAATATCCAAACGCCCTCTGCGACATTGGATCTTCAGTGATCATTATGCCAAAGTCTATGGCAGAGGAGCTGAACCTAAGGGTGGAACCCTCCAACGATTCGTTCACATTTGTAGACTCCTAAAGAGTAAACTCAGGAGGGATGGTGAAAGATGTTCCAGTGAAGATCAACAACACCCTAGTCCGAGTAGACTTTCATGCGATGGAAATCAGGATAGATTGGAACTCTTTGCTACTACTTGGAAGAGCATTCATGGTTACTATGGGAGCCATATGCGACATGCAGTTAAACAAGTTGTATCTATCTCTAATTGATAAAAATATAATTTATAAACCTGTCAAAAATAAGAATAAACCTTCCCTCACGAAATTGTGTAATGATGCAGAGCTTGTGGCCACATGCTTCTCCGATTACGAGTGCAATGAGAAACCAGTAGATGGAGCATTGATCGACACCCAACCCTTATCATCGATCGAAAGTCCTGTAAATCAACAATCGATCGACACCCACCCTTCAATATTGATCGACACCCATAACCCAGAACCGATCAACACCCACCATGCTGATTACGATTACAATCCAACCTACCTCGAATACGATTAAAACTACAGAGAAGAAGATATGATCGAGTACTGAGGGCTTGCTATGGAATAGGCTGGAATTTTTCATGTTTCCCATGAACCAGGGAAATCGACGGCGACCATACGCCATCGATCGATACTAAGCACGAAGCAGAAACCGAACGTGATTCAGCAGAAGAATGCGACACAGAAGCTGGTTATCTAAAACCAGATGAGTTTGGTATTATGAGAGATCCATATGGTCAAGCAAGAGCTATGGATGGCAGAATTCTAAACTTCACGAAGGAAGACGTAGCAGATATAATTGCAATGGCCAAGGGAACTGGAAAACTTTTTGGGCACTGCTCTGATTATCGAGCGTCGATCGATGGTAACCTTATACCACTGATCGACACCAATTGGGCATGCCAAGGATACAGTGAAGCTTACGAAAAATATGATTCAGATTACACAAAGGAAGAAGATGACTGGGTAATGGACGCGAGAGTAGGCAATTCAGCATCGATAATCGGCCTCTCTTGGCCATCAAACGGAAACCAGAAGATTCACTTGGAACAGAAGAAACAGAAACTGGTTATCTCAGACCCGGTGAGTTTAGAATTTTCAGAGATGTAGAAGGACGTGCACGAGGTCTTTATGGCAGAATTCTAACTCTACCTAAGAAAGATGTAGCAGACGTCCTTCTAATGGCTAAACGATCAAGAAAATTCTTTGGACAACAGAAACTGCCATTGATCGACGCACATGTACCAGCATCGATCGACAACGAGGAGCACAAGCAAGAGACATACAGCAGAGCATAGATTGATGATATTGTGCATGAGATCTACAAATCTCAAGAGATGTCACTAGATGATTTCTACATGAGGCTTGATGATGTCTACTATCCTATAGATAAATGCCTCACCAATTTGACTACACGCATGGATGAGATGAAGCAAGAGATGGATATTGTTCAGAGACAGCATGCGAGTAGACCGAATAGAGTGACATTGATCGACAGCAACACCTTGCCATCGATCGATACTGAGTTTGACATACGGAAGTCCGCAGCAGAACACCACTTAGAAGACAAGTTCAATGAAATTGTTTTTTTCTCAGAGCCTGATGAAAGAAGATATTTCTCAGAAATTGGAGGAGATATCAGACACTACACCTGCCAGACTTAGAATGCTCCAGCGCAGTATTGACAATCTACAAAGAAGAATGCATTCACTAGAGGTTACTAAGGAGATAATAAAGAACGAGAAAACCAGAGGAGATGAGGAAGTCAGAAACTTCATTGGTACATGGTTTAGAAGAGCAAAGAAGATGTAGACACTTGTTTTCCAAGTGTTGATCAACTTCCTTTCTAGTCAGAACGTTCACAACGTCAAGCTTAAGACTATAACCAAGCGTTTAGTGGGAGGCAACCCACTGTTTAGTAAGTTTTATCTAGTTTTTGATTATATTATTCTAATTTTGAATTTTATTTTATTATTGTAGGTTCTCATATTAAAAAAAACGAGGAAGATAGTCTGCATAGAGCATCGCCCGACACTTGATCACTGCCGATCGACGGAGTAACCATCGCATCAATCGATATACCCTTAACTGTGTCGATCGACGATCACCATCAACGAGCAGATATATCGTTTTTTCTTGTTAAATTTGGTCCATATGGTTTATTTCTTCTCCAATCTCAGATTGTATAACAATGGTGATAGTGTTGTTTAAGTCTGGGGTAGGTATTACTGATATTGTGTTATATTTTGAGATTTATAAGCAGTGAAAACTTACAGGTTTAGCATCGATCGACACCATTAATCGACGCTCTCTTACAGAGAGAGGTATCGAATTTTATACTTAACCTATTTACTTATGATTTAATTTTTCTAACCAATCCGGGGCGGATTACACTGGGGACAGTGTAATTTAAGAATGGGGTAGGTTCGCTAATGCTATTTAATTTTTTTTTAGCTTTATATATATATATATATATATATATATAAGTTTTTCAAAAAGTTTTATTGAGTCTAGAAGAGAACTATGATCAAGATTTATTATTGACTAGCCCTGCTATAAGCACCATTCTTAGAAGGTTGTTTGCAAAGATTACTTGAGACACCATAGTGGATCATCCTGCCACTATATCACACTTGCTTATAAAGTTTGAAGGAACCGAAGCTGATTTCCAATACTAATCCTGACATTATTTGCTTGCTATGGGATTTGGTATACATTGGATCGGACTCCTTCTGCAAGTTGGAAGGTAAAATTTTGTGAGCTTCTGATTCCCCTCTCTTTCCCCTTCAGATTAAAAAGGGAGTCAAACAGGGTTTTGTGGCTACAACCATTAAAGCTTGATTCATATGATCTTAGAAAGAGATAAAGGTCAAAAAGAAGTGAACAGGATCTGGTGACAAAAACCATTAGGGCTTGATTCATGGAAGCCTATCCAAATATCTCAGTCAATTAAAAAAATAAAATGATACCCTCAAAAAAAGGGAGACATTGACTGAGAAGAAGTGACAAGAGAGAGAGAGGAAAGGAATTAGAGAAGGCTACTTGTGTGTTCAGATACTTGTAGACGTAAGAGTCTATATATTCCTTGATCGATACTCCCAAGGTAAAGCATGCACTTTTATTGTATGCAAAAAAATGAAATCAGTAAAGGGGCGAGTCACGCTAAGTTGTTGGTATAATGGATTTGGTTACTATACTAGGATATGGTATATAAAGTTTCTCTGTGATTGACTTGAAAGGATGTGGTTGCAATAAAGTAAGGTGACAATTATACCTAGATATTATGTGAGTCTTTGCTTTTCAAAACCTCTTTCACAGGCTTGTTTGTTTGAGGACAAGCAAAAGGTTAAGTCTGGGGGGAGTTGATATAGCCTATTTATTACTAGTTTTAAACCATGTTATAGGCTCTATTTAGGGTTTATTATGTGTGTCTAGGCTATGTTTTGAAGTCTTTACAGGTCCAGGTACGTTTTGGAGATATATGGAGATATTTGGAGTTTTAGAGCATTTAGAGGAGAATAATTTGTAGGTGATCATTGAGAGAGTCGAAGTACAAGATTACCATCGATCGATGATACAACGTTGGCGTCGACCGATTTGACATGACCAAGATCGATCGATGTTGCACATCTGCCGTCGATCGATGTCCAATTCGCAGACAGTCGTCTTTCAATCCCAAGTTAGAGACATGACACAAAATTACAAGATTACCCTTGGACGAGTTTTGACCTAGACTTTACGGTCTTATTTTTATACTTTATGTATTTTACCAGATTAAGTGTGCTAGTGCTTGGTGCATGGTGAGGGGGTGCTAGTGCTTGGTGCAGGGTGAGGGGTGCTAGGTGCCTAGGTTTTGTGGCAAAGTGTGTGTGTGCACCACCTCACCATAGTTTTAGGATTTATTTAGGGAGAAGATTCATAACTCCTTAGGGAGATTTGTATTGGAACCTCAATATTTTATCTATGCATTATATTTAGATTATTATTCTTACTTCAATTATGTCTGAGTAGTTATCAACTAGATTTAGGGTTTATTAATGGTATTGATGGATTAGCCAAACAATAAAATTGTTAGGGTTATTATTAGATATATTAATATAATTGTATTTATTGCTTGTGTTCTAAAGTAGTTAACTAGAACTCCGGTAATAGGATAGTTAGGCGCAAGCGAGAGCATTGTCTACTACCGGAATTTATCCTGTTGAGCTAGGTTGTTAGAAACAAACGAGAGCTGATTTAGTTGATATAGTGAACTTATTGAATTAGGTCATAAAGTTTGACTCAAGAAACCATCGATCGACGTAGGAACATTGCCATCGATCGATGGTCATTCTGTGTCAACAAACGAGAGTTGAGACATTGGATTTAGTCAATAGATTAGACTCACATGCGAGAGCTGGTGTCTTTTACATTAGATATCGAGTTCCATGATTAAATAGCCTTAACTTCTATCTTCTATAATCCACTTGCCTAAACCTCTAGATATAGCATATTTACATTTGCATCTAGTTAAATTATTAGTATATTTGCATATTTACCATATTAACATATTTTTATATTTGCATTATTAGCATATTTTCATATTGCATCTATACCTTCTAATAAGGAATATTTCATTGACATGATTACTTGTTACCAATATATATAATTACCTATCTTAATCTTTAGAAATAAAAAAATTATTGTATGTAATTGTTATCTGTGGATTTGATCCCTAAGTACTACACTTGATCTCTCTTGATAAAAGTATTATTTAGTGTGTTAAGATTAAGGATTAATTTGTGTGTTAGGATTAAAGATTAATTTGACAGTTATTTGCTTAAGATATTAATAGAACATAAAAACACCCAATGTCAACGTTGATTTCTAATTCTCCATATATGACGCTAATATTTTATTCTAAATTCGGCACATAACGGAAGCAAGCACGAATCTGATTGTGAATAATTTGAAAGATGACTATTGAGAGATCAAGTGTTGATTACAATATAAATGACTAACAAGTCGTAATAATTTAAGAACTCGACAAAAATTATAAAGTTATGTAAACCCTTGGTCTTCTGCTGACTTTTGCGTGATTATGAATGTCCTCTATTCAAGCTAGCTCGTTCTTATTAAAAAGCTATATCTTTCCATTTTTTTTTTCCTTTAGGTTGGCACACTCTTTTTCATGTCTCTTAATTAAATGAGTCTATTTCAGTTTACTTGATGAGTGTTATTGAGGGAAATCCATCTCCAACACATAACCCATTAGAGAGTTAATGAGAAAGCTCACAATCAAGGGCGAAGACACATCATATACTATGGAGGCCTTTGCATCCATAAGTATATCAAAATCTATACTTTTGTATGTACAATCAGTGAAACTGTGTTAGATATAATGGTAAAATCTCTAACGTGCTCTCATAATGTTTCAAGTTCTAGTCCATTTTTCTTCCTTATATTTCTATTTTTACACAATGATGCACTCAATACAAAGAGATTCTAGCTTTGCCCCTATCCTTTTGCACGACCGAGTCACACCATCTATCTAATATAATTGAGAATGTTTTAAATTCCAACACTTTCTTATGCTTATATAGTTGAGTTTGAGTATTAGCTATTTCCTTTAGAAGAGAAGTCTTAATTCATCCAATATCAAATTGTTTATTATTTTTAAAATTGACAAATGGATATTTTTTTGAAGCAGCAGTAGTTTTAATAATTTCAGTTTATTTTCTAATATTTTAAAAAGTAGACTTCCTGTGTTTATTACAATGAAGTTTAGTATTTTAAAACTTCAGATATAAACACTATTTTGAATTTCAGATCTAAGGATTTACCACACGAATGCGTCTTCTTCAAATTGAAAAGATGGTTCCGTCCTCAATTGAAAAGATGTCCTAGATCTTTCGCGTCTTCTAGAAAATGTAACTCACCTCTACTTTAAAGATATCTATAATAGAAATAAAATATACTTTTTTTATTAATAGAGAAAAATATTATACTCCTATTCTTCTATTACAGAGGAGCATACTGCCGCAGAAAATTATTTCATTATTGAGATTTCTAAAATAAAAATGGATTGGAGATAGACTTAGTTAAACGATATACCTTCCTACTTAATGTCACTTACTATGCAAAACAACTTTGATTGAATTTGGATAATCGAGAAATTTGTATAGTACTTAAATCTTTTAATTCGTTGTTCAAGGTTATTTGTACCCAAATTCGGAAACAAGAGTCAGCAAACCTACTACCTTTGCAACTGGCCGACACGACAAGTGGCACTTCTTTTTGCATTACTTTATTTTCTTTTCGTTCCAAAGTTAATTTTGGAGTTTATTTCATTTTGGATTATGTTATTGTATCTGTCCTCTTGAATGCTAATTTTGTATTTGGATCATTAGCAACTCCTGCTCTTTTTCTTGTTGATTCTTTTTATGTCTACTTGACGAGTGTCACTTTATTTTTTTTTGTAAAAATCGAGTGTCACTTTACACTTTCCGATGTGGCATTTACGAACTGGGTATAACTTTGCAGATTTTTGTGATGTTATCAAATTTAAATTTGTATTATGTGCAGTCCACATTATTTTATTAATCAAAACCCATTGAAAAGGAAAACTCTCTCTTTTACTTGTAACTTGTAAGTGTTATATTTGACAACTTTTTTCTCAAAAATAGAAAAGGAAGTTATAAACCAATTTGTCATTCAATTTGCTAATCAAATTCTTGACTTATACTTTTCTGTATGACAAAAATTGAAAAACTTGGATTTTTACACTTTAAAAATAAATTAACTGTGCTAGAATAATGATTTAGAAAAATTGATTTTCAATATTAATTTTGGCAAAGTTAAGTTTATTTTTAAGTGTAAAAAAATCAAATTTTTTTATTTTTGTCATACGGAAAAAGTGTAAGCCAAGAATTTGATTAGCAATAAAAAAAATTAAATTTTTATTTTTATGAAACTGAAAGACTAAAAGACTACAAAGCGAAATCCGAAATCTCAGATCCTGTATGGTGGACGTCGGCCTCCTCGGCTCCGGTCCGCCCCTCCCCCATTGTTGCTTCTCCTCTCCCTCCTTCCCCTTGCTTCCTTTCTCGGTGTTCTAGGGGTTTGCGTCGCCGCGGTTCCAGATCTGGCGTTGTTTCTCTCGGAACTCCGAAGAAGCGTAGCGGATGTGAGGTTCCTTCGGCCGGGCGTGGTTGTGGAAGTCTCGATCTGGCGTCAGATATGGATTCCAAAAGTAGATCTGTCTACTTCTTCTGCCTCCACTGCCTTTAGTTCTTGGCTTAAGATGGCTATCTTGGTTGAAGGCGCTTCTCGGTTTCTCCAAGCGCTGGTGTTGCGGTGTTTCTCTGCTTGTCCTAGTGTTCTACATCGGCGTTACTTGTAGGAGTTGATGTCGGTTCGAAATCGTAAAGGTGGAGAGTCGTCGGCCTTGTCAACCACGGCTTCTTTCCTCGGTGGCGTGGCGGCACGTTTAGAGCCTATTTGTTTCAGGGGCAAGGTCTAGGGCTGCCTCCTTTCCACTTTGACTCAAGGTCGTGCTTGCTCTCTTTATTTTCTTGATGTAGGTCCGATAATATTTGGCTGCTGATTAGGCGGGTTACACGAGCTGTTCTTGACAACCTAGATGATCATCGGGAATGCCAAACTCTAACGGGTTCAGTCCTCGCTTTAACTGCGGGTTTGATTTTGCGGCAAGTGTGTGTTCCAATTCCGATGCGTCTTTGCTAGTTAGTTGTTCTTCCTGCTGTCAGTTCATTTTCTTGTGTAAGTCTGAATATGTTTTTAGTTTAATTCTATATTTCTACTCTTGATTTTTATGTTGTTCTGTAAAATTTTTAAAACTTGGTAATGTATCTTAACATTTTTACCAAAAAATATATATTTGGCGTCGGAACTTTGCATGAAATTTATCACTCGTACTGTTTATCATCCAAAACTGAGCTTGTTCAGTTTTAATTAGGGGACAAAATATCAGCCTCTAATAGTCTTTTTTTTAATCCCGGAAACAAAGCATAATATGCGTTTTACACCTTTTCAATATAACATATACCTACATTATATTTAAAATTATTTTAAAGGTAACTTTTTAATATATCATAATTGTGCAATTGTGGTTTTGAAACAAAATGATTATATTATACCGTATGTTATACAGTACTGTAATACATTAGACATATCAATTTCACTAGTAGAATATACATGGTCCAAATAGGGCTGGACATTGTTACTTGCTACTTATCTTGTATTCGTTACTTGCTTCGTATTCGTTTCTTTTTTTTTTGGTCGAAAAAGAGTCTTCATTTCTTGTATTTTTATTTCAAGTATTTATAAGTAATTAACTATTTCATAGATAAGTATTTGATTTTGACAAGTAACACCCAAGTCAAGTAACTTGCAAATACTAATTTTTCTCCGAGTACTTGATTCAAATAAGCCAAGTATAAGTACTAATCAAACTACTCAAACGAGCCAAGCCAAGTTGCAAATACCCGAAATTAGCAAGTACTTGACTTCTGCCTACCTTAATGGCAACATGTGAAACAACTGTGGAAGTGTGGTCCTAATAATAACAAAAAGATAAAGATACATATGTATATGTAAATATTTTTGTTACTATTAATTGCGGTGCGGTGTTTTGTTTGTAACCATTCGAAGCCATAGTAAATAGACACGAAGAATGAGCGAGGGCAGGAGAGGTTGGAAGTTTGTGAGATTGGATGTAAAGTCGAGGAAGAAAAAAAAAATCATTCTATTCTGTGGAATCTTTAACCAACAATAAAGATTTTGTAACTAAGTATTTGAATTTTAGGAAACGGCGCTAAATATTTTCTGAAAAAAACTTTAGTAAGATATTTTATTTGAACTAGATAAATAAAGAATTAATGTAAAGAGTACAAAACGATTTAATGAAATGGATAATACATCTCCCAAAGAGTATACTAAGTGTCTTTAGTATGTTTGTAATGTCGTAGTGCCTTAGTTAATCTGTCGAAATTGACTCATCGTTTTATATTGCTCAGGTCGATCCCACCTACTTCGCTTATCTAGACAACGAGAATCGATTGCGGTGATGCCTACAAAATTGGTAGCCTCTTGTGAATCGACTAAGTCGATCGATACCATACTCATCACATCAATCGACATAGAGACGGAAGCATCGATCAACATTACATGTCTGGCATCGATTGACAGGATAGAAACCTAGTTCGATTACCCAACCTCAACGCAAGTCTGATTGTACGTCCAACAGTAACAATTTCAGACCAGAATACATACACATCCGAATCTAGGGATCCTTACGGAGAAGATGAGGGACACTCTAAGAGGAGGCAAAAGATTCCAAAGCATCAACGCATAGAAGCTAATGAAAAGGAGATAGATGGCTTTGCTAAAAGAGTTTTTAAAATTCCGTTAGATATATCTTTTGATGAAGCTTATTATACTCACAGATTGTGGATGTTTTTCAGGGAAACAAGAGTAACAGATGATGATATAAAAATCATGTTCAATCACCTCAAAGAGAAGATGAAGCAGAAAATCTGTTTGAAAAAGAAAAGTGATCCTGGGAAGTTTGTGGTTCCATGCTTCATCAAAGGAAACAAATATCCTAATGCCCTCTGCGACACTGGATCTTCAGTGAGCATTATGCCAAAGTCTATGGAAGAGGAACTGAACCTAAGAGTGGAACCCTCCAACGATTCGTTCAAATTTGTAGACTGCTCAAGAATGAACTCATGAGGGATGGTAAAAGATGTTCCATTGCAGATCAACAAGATCAACAACACCCTAGTCACAGTAGACTTTCATGTCATGAACATCATGATAGATTGGAACTCTTCGCTACTACTTGGGAGAGCATTCATGGCTATTATGGGAGCCATATGCGACATGCAGTTAAACATGTTGTATCTATCTCTAACTGATAAAAATATATTTTATGAACATGTCAAAAATAAGAACAAGGCTACCCTGATTGAATTGTGTAATGATGTAGAGCTTGTGGCCACATGCTTCTGCGATTACGAGTGCAATGAGGAATCGGTAGATGGAGCATCGATCGACACCCAACCCCTATCATCGATCAACAGTCCTACAAATCAGCAATCGATCAACACCCACCCTTCAATATCGATCGAAACCCATCCTTCAATATTGATCGACATCCATAACCCATAACCAATCGACACCCACCATGCTGATTACAATTACAAACCAGCCAACCTCGAATACGATGACAACTACAGAGAAGAAGAGATGATAGAGTATCGAGAGCTTGCTATGGAAGAGGATGATAGAGTATCGAGAGCTTGCTATGGAAGAGGCTAGAGTTTTTCATGTTTTCCATGAACCGGGGAAATCGACGGCGACCATACGCCATCGACCGATATTAAGCACGAAGCAGAAACCGAACTTGATTCAACAGAAGAACACGATAGAGAAGCTGGTTATCTACAACCAGATGAGTTCAGTAGTATGAGAGATCCAGATGGTCACGCAAGAGCAATGGATGGAAGAATTCTAAATGTCATCAAGAAGATGTAGCATATATACTTGCAATGGCCAATGGAGCTGGAAAGCTTTTTGGGTACCGGTCTGATTATCGAGCATCGATCGATGGAGACCATATACCATCGATCGACACCAATTGGGCATGCCAAGGATACAGTGAAGCCTACGAAGAATATGATTCAGATTACAGAGAGGAAGAGCTGATTACGTCTCCCGACTTGGCACTGGAAGAAGCTGGCTGGGTAATGGACGCGAGAGTAGGCAATCCAGCATCAATAACTGGCCTATCTTGGCCATCAAACGACATCAAACGGAAACCAGACCATTCACTTGGAACAGAAGAAACAGAAGCTGGTTATCTTAGACCCGATGAGTTTAGAATCTTCAGAGATGTAGAAGGACGTGCACGAGGTCTTTATGGGAGAATTATATCTCTACCTAAGAAAGATGTAGCAGACGCCGTTATTATGGCTGAACGATCAGGAAATTTCTTTGGACAACTGCAACAACCTTCGATCGACGCCCAAGTACCGGCATCGATCAACAAAGAGGAGTAGAAGAAGGAGCCAATTCAAACTCAACCATCGATCGACATAGAGAAGAACGCATCGATCGATACCACTACAAAGCAACAAAAGACATACAACAGAGCAGAGATTGATGATATTGTGCATGAGATCTACAAAGCTCAAGAGATGTCACTGGATGTTTCTACATGAGGCTTGATGATGTCTACAATCCTATTGATAAATGTCTCACCAATTTGACTACACGCATGGATGAGATGAAGGAAGAGATGGATACTGTTCAGAGACAGCATGCGAGTAGACTAGATAGAGTGACATCAATCAACGGCAACACATTGCCATCGATTTATATTGAGTTCGACAAATAGAATTCCATAGCAGAACACCACTTAGAAGATAGGTTCGATGAAATTGTTTTTTCTCAGAGCCTGATGAAGGAAGATATTTCTCAGAAATTGGAGGAGATATCAGACACTACATCTGCCAGACTTAAAATGCTCTAGCGCAGTATTGAGAATCTACAAAGAATAATGCATTTACTGGAGGTTACTACAGAGATCATAAATAACGAGAACACAAGAGTAGATGAGGCAGTTATAAACTTCATTGGTACATGGTTTCAGAAGAGCAAAGAAGATTTAGACACTTGTTTTCCAAGTGTTGATCAACCTCCTTTCTAATCAGAACGTTCACAACGTCGAGCTTAAGACAATAGTCAAGCGCTGAGTGGGAGGCAACCCACATATAACCCTCAGGGTTATGCAGGTCTCCATTCCCATCCCTAGTCAGAATAAGTGCCGCAACCATCTCTACTCGCCGGTTACTGTCGATCGATGGTAGAGTAGAAATTTCGTTTGTGTTCGTGCAAGAGTGGTGTCGATCGACGTCGAAGTGTTTTTGTCGATCAATGCTAGACGTTTCTCTCGGCGGATGGTGCGTTCAATAGCTGATGAGTCTGAGAAAAGTAAGTCTTTTTCCCTGTTGCTCCTAGCACTGCTCTGCATGTACCTGAAAGACGAGGAAAATTTTATGTAAGTAACTGAAACCCATAAACCTTGACTAAATCTATTAATCAAGTCTAATGGTGATCCTGACTCCCCGGCAACAGTTGTAAATTTGATGTAGCTTTATTATGCACTCTCAAATTAACCCTTTAAGCTACTATTTACTCTCTCAAATAAGAGGTTTACTTGTAGTGCTTTGGGATCAAATTCACAGGGAGCGTGGGCACACAATATACTATAGATGTTTAGATTAAGATAGGCAAACAATTTATTAAAGAATTAATAGCAAACAAGTAAGTAGGTGATTGGTTTGATAACAATAAGATGAAATAGCTAGGTCTAGGGATTTATCAGTCAATAGATTCAAAACACAAATCAAGGATGCTAAGGGTTTTATAGAGCAAATTCTAGAACTCGAATTTAATAAGCAAGTAATCCAGCTCTTGCATGCAATTACTAATCAGATGCCTAAGTTCTATGTTCTAGCTCTCGCTTGCAAACAAGGATCGAGCGTCGATCGATACAAATTATTGGGTATCGATCGATATTAACTCAGACAAGCATTAACACACATATCGATAATGTTCAACTAGTTCCTAGACCAACTCTCGTATGCGCCTAGATTTCTAATCCACACAGGGCTCGGGTTCCATTAATTAATTGCACTCTTGTGCCTTTCAATTGTCCTATAATATTAGGTTGAAGCAATACGTCACACTCTCGTGCTATTCCACTACTCTAGTTCCTAGTATTACAAGCTACCCTGGTGTAGAGATCAATAGATAACCTAGCAATCCTATGACTATCAGTTTGACATTAAGAACATGATATCCCTAAACCTAACAAGATGATTACTCAGACATGGAAGAAATAACACAAATCATAGTCTGAATAAATAATAGATGTAGAAATAAATATAAAGCCAAAGGAGTTCCAATCAATCTCTAAAAGAGAATTGATCTTCTCTCCAAAACTTAAGATAAATAATAAAATAAAGCTTTGTCATCAACAATAGCTTAGAAAACTATATAAATTAGGTCTACACTCGTCCAAGGGTATTCTGGTAAATTATGGTGTCTTCTGGGCTTAAGTCGGCCATAAAACAAGTCGGACTTGTCTTCTGGGATCACCGTCGATCGACACCAAGACTGTGCCGTTGATCGACACTCATTCATCTTCTTGACAGCTTGTTCTCGCGAGGCAGACATACCACGATTCAGTAAATTGGTCTTAACTTTATATCTAACCGTCAGATGGACCTCGAACCGGTGGCATTGTAATGATAACTAAACTCTCTATATTATGTCAAAATATTAGCTCAATCGTACTATGGGAAGGTCTCCATCCATAGCTAAACATCTGATGCATCTTCGCAGTTTTCCATCTCTAAAAGCTCCAGAATCACCAAACTTCTCCAGAACGTACCTGAAGCAGAAAATACTCTAAAAAATACTCCACAAACATATAATAGACTCTAAATAGGGCTGATATCATGTCACAATAGTGGTAAATATCATGCCCTATCATCGATCGATGCTTTTCGTCTCACAAGATCCTACTGACTCAGCATGGGGTGTCGATCGGTGCTCAGCCTATGATTTTGATCATCGTTCTGTCTCGTGTGTCGGTCGATATTATTTTGGGTTTCGATCGATACCAGTGAGAACTGCTGAAGGACATAGAACTTTCGGCTTGAAAGTCTTCTTCTTGGAGGTTCTCCTCCTTCACCACTTGACAGAAATCATCATCTATCAGTGCATTCACGAGGTGTCTCTGTCCAGTCTCTCATTTTCCCTTAATCAGTGCTTTCCGCCTTCTCACAGCTTCACTAGTCTTAACCACTTTAGTCTCCAACTTCTTCACATGGGTGATGAGAGCTTCATATATTTTATTCAGGTTTGTGTACACAACATCTATCATTCCATTGAAATCCACCGTCAACTTCTGCTAACCCTCAAGAACTTGATCTAACATATTCTCTATATTTCTTTCTTGAGTTGCTGGTGGGGGGTTATGGTAAGAAGAAGCTCCATAGTTCATGTTGTTGATGTAAGATCTCTGCTGCTGTGAACTCTTGTTGTAATTTCCCCTTTGACAATTGCCATAGAAGTTCCTATTTTCATGCTGATTCTCATACTTCTAAAAACCAATACCACTGATGTAGTTTACATCCTCTTCATCGCTCTTTTCACTAGAAATATAAATAACCTCTACATCTTCTGCAATACTCACCTGCTTCTTGAGAAGCTTGTGAACACTATCTAGCTTATCTTGAACTTCATTAACCTACTCCTTTCCAAATAAGGTAGCCGATATTCTCCTCTCCAAATCAGTGTTCTTGGTGTTTTTGCTAAATGCCAAGTTCTCAATAAGTCTCACAGCCTCTTATGGATTCCTAGTGGTGAAATTCCCATTACTAGCAGTGTCTAGAGTCATCTGGTAAACCACACTGATACCTCTGAAGAAGACAATAAGAAGATGTACCTTGTTGAACCCATGGTGTGGACAATCTCTCTGATATGATTTTAATCTGATCCAAGAGCTCTTGAGTGATTCTACAGGCTCATGTGTGAACGTAGCAATTATTTTCCTCAAGTCTTCAGATCACGAGTCATCAAAGAAATTATGCAGGAAAACGTTCTTGGTGTCGTCCCAGGATGTTAGAGTTCATAATGGTAATTGCTTAAGTCAATATGAAGCATCTATAGCAAGTGAGTACTTAAACAACTTACATAGCCGATAGTACTTAGGGTCTCCATTGGCTTTGATAGCAGAAACTAAATCCTAGATCCTCAAACCTCTCAAGATGGTCCATCGGATGCTCATGTGCACTATAAGAAATATGAGTATCTGTATCAGCTCGCAAAAGCACAAATTCACCAACTGCTACTAATACTACTAAAATCTGATTCCAACTTTTCATAGCATTGAATTAGTGCTAGTGAAATATTTCATTAAGCGAGAACATAAAATAACTATAATAGCTGTAAAGTGTATTTGGAGGAAAAATACAGCCATTTTTTTTCCACCATTCTAAAATCGAGCATGGAAAATCAAAACCCAAATTCGATTTGTGACTAAAACAAAACAAAGTCTTTTCAATTTTTTCTTCCAAAGAAAAAAAAAACAATTATCTATCTATCTTCTTCTCCATTATATTCTTCAATGACCTCCTTCATCTGAGCCTTCATCTTATATACCCTTGAACCAGAACTTTAAATCCCTTGAACCAGAACCTCAATTTAGTTTAAAAAAAAGTCTCTTCCTCAGATCCTCGCGTTTGGAATCGCTGTTTTGGGAGTGGTGATTTCTCGTCGCGGTACTCTTCTTCTTCTCTCCCATTCAGAAGCTGTTACTCCGGCTCGATTCTCCATCGTCTTCCGGGTCGGTCCTCCGTCGTCTTCCGGCTCGGTCCTCCGTCTTCTTCCGGCTCGGTCCTCCGTCGTCTTCCGGCTCGGCCCTCTATCGTCTTCCGGCTCAGTCCTCCGTCTTCCGGCGTTGAAAACAGGTATGTCTTAGATGTTCCAGCTTGAATAAGCAGAGAAACCAGATTTGAATGGATTTAGATGCTTCAGCTTGGTTATCGAGTCCATTATGACTTGAATTGAGTAGGATAATGGTTGCATTGTTTGATTCGTAGTGCATTGAATGTAGATTTCTCGATTTCATAATCAAAATATGTACGACAGGAAAACTAGCAAAACAAGTATTACTGATAATTGTTGTAGAACTAGTAAAACTGGTATAACTTCAACAATTTTCAGTAACAAATTAATTTTGAAGAGATGGTTTTTCTTTGTATAATGGATGGTATTCAATGGTTTTGGCAGGATCCAGTGAGCAACAACATCATCATACACTTCAAATGCAAAGGTCACATGTATTGTTCAGTGTTGACGAAGGATACGGACGAGATAAATCTTTCAATGGTCAAAGCACAAATATGCAAAAATCTCGGGTTAGATGAGAATAATGTGAAGTTGAATTTGAGTTACATTCCACTGTGGTTGGGTCTGAGGAAAATTTTTCTATTTCTGATGATGAGGACCTTTGTGGTTATCTATTTTCCGTAGATAAAGAGAACCGTAGGTGCATTTTGTTTGTGGAGGTCATCAAAACATCAGAACTCCAAGAGCAACTTTCAAGAGTGGGAAAACAAAGTTCTCTAGGTATGAACTATGAGGTGTGGCATTTGAATGATGATGTAATTGGAGATAAAGCCATAACTTTATATGGTGGCAACAATCAAGTTGATAAACAACCCGAGGGGGGGGGGGGGAATTGT
The DNA here is from genome assembly GCA_905132885.1 of Moricandia moricandioides. NCBI lineage: Eukaryota > Viridiplantae > Streptophyta > Magnoliopsida > Brassicales > Brassicaceae > Moricandia > Moricandia moricandioides. The sequence goes on along the minus strand of CAJHQQ010001005.1, from coordinate 96,510 downwards.
GGCGATTGAGGAGATGTTGGAAAAAGCTGATGAAGAAGTAAATATTGATGAAAATGTTGATGGCAATGTAGATGAAAATGATGTTGGCAATGTGGATAATGGTAGGCAAGAGACAGAAATGTCTGATAGATATGTAGATGTTCCACCTGTTGCGGAACCAATTCAATTTATGGAAGAATGGGAAGACGGTATGAGTTTGAAAATACAACAAGAGTTTGTTAGTAAAAAAGGCAGTGCAAGAAGTGGTGGATAGAGGTGCATGTAAAAAAACTTTTGGGTTTAATGTGGTCAAATCGGATAAGGAGCGATTATTGCTAAAATGTCCTAAAGAAGGATGTAAATGGGGACTACGGGCTGCGAAGATTAAAGAATCTGAAATGTTCTCTATTAGAATGTACAACAAGATGCACTCATGCTCTCATGGCAATCAGAGTAATTGCAACTCAAGGAGGAAAGGCACGCCACAGCTAGTTGCATCTCTATTGCCTGATGATTATCAAGGCCAAATGGAAATCCCTACTCCTAGAAGTATGAAAGATCTTGTGTGGACAAAACTGGGTGTCAATATATCATACTCCACTTCTTTGAGAGGTAAAAACGAAGATGTGAGCATTTTGCGTGGGACTCCGGAAGAAAGTTATCAGATATTGTATTCTTATTTGTACATGTTAGAGAAGATCAATGAGAAGACAATAACAACTGTGAAATTGGATGACTCGGAAAGATTCAAGTACTTGTTTATTGCCTTGGGAGCTAGCATAGAAGGTTTTAAAGTGATGAGGAAAGTTGTAACTGTGGATGCTACTTTTTTGAAAAATGGATATGGTGGTGTACTTGTTTTTGCAACAGCCTAGGATCCTAATCGGCACCACTATCCTTTAGCCTTTGTTGTGCTAGATGGTGAGAATAAGGACATTTGGAGTTGATTTTTTGAGATGTTCAAAACTGTTGTGCCAGATTCATCAGAGTTGGTGTTTATGAGTGACAAAATTGGAAGTCTCATCAATGTCATAGCTAATGTATTTCTGATGGCTCATCATGCGCATTGTATCTGGCATTTGGCTCAAAATGTGAAAGGTCATGCACGTAACGTCAACAAAGACACTGTTGAATGGAAATTTATAGAAATGACTCAAATTTACACAGTGCCAAAATTCGATGTTGCATATTCTTCTTTCAAGACTCGGTATCCATCTGCTGCAAATTATCTGGAGGAAAGTAGTGAGAAAGAAAAGTGGGCAAGGTGCTGGTTTCCGGGAAATAGATACAACATTGACACAAGCAACGTTGTGGAGTCGATGAACAGCGTCTTCAAGGAAGCGAGGAAATACTCTTTAATACCTTTGCTGGATACGATCATTAAAAAAACTGCTGATTGGTTTAATGAACATAGGAAAGAAACCGTTAGAGGATCCAGTTAGCGGAAACTAGTTCCTCTAGTGGAGAACTTTGTGCATGATGCATGGACGGAAGTAAAAAAAATAATTGTGTTAGAGATAAACTCTTTCAACCTTGAATACAGTGTCATCGGTAGTGATGGGAAGTCGTATTTGGTGAATTTACTTACAAAAAGTTACACTTGCAGGTTCTTTGACATAGAACAATATCCTTGTGTTCACGGAATAGCGACTTACATTTTCTACTCTAAACATGAGAGTGGTTCTGTTTTTGAGTTAGAAGATTTGATCTCTAAATATTATTGGACAGAGCTGTGGGCATTGGCATATTACATGTCTATTTATGTGGTTCCGGATAGGAGTCAATGGCATGTCCTCGATTACATCAAAGAAAAGAAGATCATGGCTCCCAATCGTGTTGAAAAGAGGGGAAGATAGAAAGTGAAAAGGTTTCAATCAGCTGGGGAACGTCGGCCAAGGACGCAAAATAAAAGGCGTCCAAAGACAAAGCCTACAAGGGTTGCTGTTTGGAAATTGAAATGTTTAAATTTTACACTGTTTTTTGTAAAACTATGGAGAACTATGTCTTTGTACAACTATGAAGAACTGTGTTTTTGTTTGTGTAATACTAGTATTAATTTTGAATTGAGTTTGGAAATCGAAATGTTGAATTTTACAATGTAACATCTTAATACGAAATCTACTCTTTATTAGACACATAAGAAAATTGGTATATCCACCGGAATAAGAAAAATGTTATACTCTACAATCAAAAGAACAACCCAACATACAACATACACTTTTATAGTAACTTTGTTAAATATGTTATTACTAAAGATTATATTTCGTTGTACAACTTATATAGACACTTTTATTACGCAAAACACCAATTATCTTATTTTAAAATCCTATACTTCATTGTACAACTAAGAAAACAAAATTTAATTATCTGTAATACTAAAATAATTGAAAAGCACCGAAAGTACAACTATTTGTAATTTATGTACAACTACTATCTTACGGACAACTACTTGTTGATTTTTTGGCGGGCTTTTCTAATACTAAGAAATGTTGGCGGGATTTTTGAGGGAAAAAACTGAGTCCCACTCTCATGTCTTGTCATTCACTCTCCACCACATATCTCTCATCCCTCAACTTTCTCTATCATCATTCTCTCTCCACAAATCCTCTCAATTCTGAAATGGATCCATGGGCGGAGAAACAAGAAAAGAGTAAGATGAAGAAAATGAAGAAACACTACGACATGCTTGGGTACATTGCCGACGCTCAATATGGAGTTCCAACGGGTTTCCCATGTGGGGAAGAAATCGTCGATGAGGTATCTACTAATCCAAAAAATAACGATTACTGCCCTGGAAAAATGTATTTCACTTGCAGCTCGTTTAAGGTAAATTTTCATTTCTTTTTCTCTTAATTGTTTAAAATTAAAAATCAAGATTGGGAAACTGAGTGAAACTATGTCAATCCCGTAGGATGATGGGCTCCATTTCCGTCAACCTTGGGTTATCGGAGTTCAAGAAGAGGTTCGTCGCTTAAGAAAGGAGGTGGACGAGATGGCTGCAGAGATTGCTCAGCTAAAGAAGATTATTCCCCGTGGATGAGATTGCTAGGCTCAAGAAACTTGTTCCCGAGATCTTGCGGGTTGTCTTTGATTTTCGGTTAATTGAAGGCTCAAGAAACTTGTTTATTAAGACTTATATCTCTGTGACATGTTGTGTTAAGACTATGTTTGGATGAAATTTATGCTTGTTTTTCAAGTTTCACTAGTTTTTCTTAGTTATTCTAGGCTCAAAGAAAGATAACAAAAGAGAAACAAAAACCACATAAATTTTAGAAGATAAGTTTTAGTACACACCAAAAGCAACATAAATTTTAGTACTCGTTTTAGTACACACCAAAAGCAACATACGTTTTAATATACATCAAAAGCAACATAAGTTTTTTAGTACACACCAAAGCAACAACATATCACTTGATTTTCTTTGACCTCTTTGAGGTCTTGGTCTTCGTCTTCGTTCGACTCTTCCTTTTAACACCCCTTTCCTCTTCCTCCACATCCACATTCATAGCAGCTAACTGCTCCTGAACATAAGCTTCTGAGGAAGCAAGTCTTAAATCAAACTCATCAACCTTTCCCTCACTCCTCTTCATCTGCTCTCCCATATCTTCTTTGAGGCTTTTAAAGACTTCTACCAGTTCATTTAACTTCACTGTGGTCTCTGTTGTTTCATTGGTGGCTTCTGTCTGGCTTCCACCATTCTCAAGGAGAGGGGTTTCGGGCAGCAACATCCGCCTCTAACATATCTTCAAACCTTATTGCATATCCACTAGCAAGCCTCTTCATCCAGCTCTCGACAATCACATCATCCTTATCTCTGATGACCTCTGGTTTTGTTATCCCATCTAGTAGAGTTTGTTCCTCATCGGAAACAGACACGATGTTCTCAATGTCCTACAGTTTCAATGCCTTATTAAAATTACCATAACGTGGAGTGTATAATATTCAGATACAAGGAACAACTAACCTTAGTATTACTAAGTTCTTTATTTATTTTCGAAAGGGGAAATCCCTTCATTTCACTTCTCTTGAACTTTGATCGGCACATCCTTGGACATCTTGGGTCTAGGTCTTCAATAGACTCTCGAAATTTCTCCCCCGATTTTGTATTGGCCTCAAATGCTAGGAGCTACACATGTAAAAAAAACCCGAGAAGTGTCAATATCACAAAGTCAAAATTACAAGCGTACGAGTCATATATTAATTCAAAAATTTACCTCCATTGGGATACAAAAACTTGGAATTAGCCATATCACACCTTCTTTCACCTCCCCTTCAAAATGACTCATAGTTTGTGAAATTTGTCTCAACATGTTATCAAAGGAAAATTTACCCCAAGGGAATGTTTTGCATAAGTTGAGATCATTAACTGCTCTCAGCAAGAATGGCTCTACGGAAGGGGCATCATTACCGGTCTTTGTCTGCCCACCAATAATACTTGATAGGAAATACAAGACCAACGGCCTCAACCTATCACGAGAAGGTTTCATTCCCTAAAGAACTTTTGCTTTCACGTCTTGATATCTTATTATTCCACCACCAAAATATTTCGTCACAAACCTCGTGCCTCCGTTTTCCTTGTAGTTCAATGGATAGTTTCGACAGTTCAATCCATTTATCAAAGCATGTTCTCTAATACCATAGCGGATGGGACAACCATTCACGGCAAACCATGACTCCTTTTCCTTTGCAATGCGTACGGTTCGGAGAAGGAGCATCCACATGCCCATAACCTTGTGGTTTCCAAGCTCCGGCATGTGGAATATGTGTTTAAACTGCGGATGATTCTCAAACCAATTCTTCTCTACCATGCTCATCGGGGGATTTAACTCTTTAAAAGTTTTCAGTACATCAGCAATAAAACACCTTGTCGATATCTTGATCTTCTTCCTATACTCATACGGTGGGAAGTACATGCCCTCCGATTTTATCGCCTCTTCGACGAAATCCTGCCAAACAGACAAACAACAAACAATGCAAATCAGTTATACTTAGTTATACTTAGCTATACTTAGTTATACCAGTATTACAACATAACAACCTCTTAGATTGAAGCTACTACTCCTACCCTAAACCATCAAACATCAAACAAACCAGTTATCCTAAGTTCTACCAAATTTTAACTACGAGACACAAGTACAAATACTAACCTCACTCAAGGTTCTACTGGTACTTCCTTCTTCTCTATTTACTTCTTCATTGGTTTGCACATCTTCACTAGGAGGATTATTGTCAGAGTTTGTCTCTTCTTCCTCCTCTCCTGAATTCTCCTCATTAACTCCTTCTTCCTCTTCGTTTTCTTTGTTTTCTTCGTTATCTTCTCCATTCTCTTCTTCTTTTTCTTCTTCATCTTCTCATGAGTTCTCCTCATTCTCTTTTTCTTCATTTTCATCCAAGTTTGCATCTTCTCCCGCTGACCTCTCATCCTCTTCTACTGTGTTTTCTTCATTTTCTTCTACTTCATTTTCAATCGGGTTTGGCTCCTTCTCGTTCTCTTCATCTTCAACAACGTTATTCTCCTGTTCATTATCTTCCTCAAAGGATTTCGAAATCTCAACCTCATCTCCAGCCTCAGGAACTTCTTTTAAAGGAGAAGTTATATCATTTAGTGGTTTTGTTTTTTCTTCTTCCTTGTCCATCGTGTCCTCGCCATTTTCACTTCCTACAATGTTAATGCAAGACAGAGTGAGACCAAATCGAGAGAGAGAGAGAGAGAGACACCACCGAATGACGAATGACACCAAATCGAGAGACAGAGACACGACGAAATGATACCGAATCGATTTCAAATATAGCGAAAACCTAAATTTAAACAATGAAGAACATTACCTCTCGATGGTTTTCGTCAGTTTGCTAGGAGAGATTCACGAGAGAGATAGAGATAGAGAGACCCGAAAAGATGGAGTTCTCGAGTTGGTTAGGTAGTTATAGGAGATAAGAGAGTCGTGTTTTGCGAGAAAGCGATTAAAAATCGCGTTTGATTCTAGGGTTAACCATTAAGATCCGACAAGTTTCTGGATGGGTGGATTTGACCCGAGTTTTTTCGTAAATATAGTAACTTTTCAGGTTTTTTTTGTCGTTTAACTCATTTTTCTATTTAAAAACAATTAAAAAAATTAAAGTTATAAAGAGGATATTCTAGCTTTTGTAAACTAATCGAAGGGCAGTACAACCGATAACTCCCTTCATCCTCCATTTTCTTCTATTTGGTCATTTTTCTGTAAGTTTCCCTTCAATCGATTTACTTAAATCGTATTTGGGTCATCTTTCTCTAAGTTTATGAGATATATGTGCTCTCGTCGACAAAGATGCATTCAAACGATCTTCTTTTTTGCTATCATCTGGTACTATTGATTTCCTCTCGTATGTGTTGCTAACGTGATTCGGGTTCTTCTCAGATTGAGAGTGAAGAGCTGTAACCAATATGGGTTCTACCTACGTAGAATCAAAACCAAAATGTTCTGTAGAAACCCTTACAATGTAGCCGTAATTTGCAACCGAAGCTCTTGTCCTCTTGCTAATAGCCGTTATGCACCATAGAGACCACAATGGTACTTAACTGACTTGTTGTTTTATCTGATTGTATTGAATATCTTAACTTTTATTTTTGTCTTTGTGTTCGCAAAAAAGTGTTTTTATTTGTATATGAAGACTATAGAGAGAGCCCATATGCCTAAGAACTTCCTGGATAGGGTGAAGCTGCCTAGGAACTACGAGAAGGCTCTTGAAACCATTGACAAGCACTTGGTAAGTGAGATTACCTTGTAGATATATTGATGCAACAATAGTGGAGATTTTATTATATTTCTTTGGGTTGTATGTGTGTGGTAGTTGTATTTGCCTAAGTTATTACAACACAAGATCAAACAAAGACTGACTAAAATGACTCAGATGCGTATTTGGATAAGGTGACAAATGTTCTTTGTTGAATGAATTATCAGGAACCAGAGATTGAATATGTTGAAGGCTATGAAGAACTTGAAGAAGAAGAGGAAGACATTGAAATTTCTCTGGTTTACCCTCTAAGATGTCTAACTTAGGCGATAACGAACATTATAAAAGCCTCAAATAAGTTAAAAATCCTCCATTGAAATCCTATGTTGATTCATTATTCTCTGTCAAATTGGATGTTCCCTTTTGTATGTTTTGTTTAGTCAGATCGGGTGTTTATGAGTTTGGATTATTTACAAATCCATAAACTTTCATACAAATTCAGCTGATGAGGAGAGGAGGAGGAAGAAATTAAACTTACTACACAGTGGGTTGCCTCACACTCAACACTTAGTTATAGTTTTAAGCTTGACGTTTGGACTTCTGGACTAGTAAGATGGTTCATCGAACCACTGTGGAAAGCAGGTATCCACATACTCTTTATTCGTCGCAAACCATGCACTGATGAAGCTCCTCACAGCTTCTTCTCCTCTGGTTCTCTTCCATCCTTATCTTAGTAGTCTCCACTGTACTCATCCTTTCCTGGAATGTTTGAATGTATCCCATCAGCATGTGAAGCCTGGCATATGTGGGCTCTGAAATATTATCCAATCTCTTGTAGATATTATCCCTCATCAAATCTTGAGGAAGGTAAACTCCATGAAGCTTGTCTTCCAATAACTTCTCTGTTACCAGCCTCTGCCTAAATGATGTGTGATGACTACCGATCGATGGCCTAGTGTTGTCTTCGATCGATGCTGAACTAACTGCTTCAATCGATTGTTGTTGTTGAATAATCTGATGAGTGTAGTCCATCTTCTGCTTCATCTCTTCCATGTACGTGGTTAACCAGCCCATACTGTTGTTGAACAGGTGGTACAGGTCATCAAGCCTATTGTAATAGTCATCCATATTCATCTCCTGGGCTCTGTAAACTCCTTGTACCATGTTGTCAACTTTTTATCTGCTTAAGTTGATGTGTCTGGTCTGGCTCAGCGAATATCTGCTGCATACTCTGGCAAACATAGATGAGTATATTCATGCATGTTGGCTCTCTCAAGAATCTCCATGATGTCCTCCTTAGACACATTGATGATTCTGCCATCCATGGCTCGTGTATTGCCATTCTCATCTATGTAAATTCCATACTCATCTCTCTTCTCCCAACAAAATATTCTTCGGTTGTTCTTGTCAAATTCTCTGGATGCATATTCAACCGGCTGAAGTCTCTAGACTTCCATAACTCAAATGTATCGTGCTTAGGTGCTTCTTCTGGGTAAAGTTCTGTGTAATTTGGGTGGTGTTCTCTGGTGCCATCTCACGATATTGTTGTCCAATGTAGACAATGTCTTCTAGACTGTCTTCTAGATTGTATTCTTCTTTCTGATTTGTGGCATGAGTGTCGGTCGATGGTTAAGATTTTAAATCGACGGATTGTTGTATGCTGAGACCGTGGACTGATTGTTGAAGTTGGGTATCGATCGATTATGAAGGGTGGGTTCCGTGAAGTGTCTGTATGTAGGTGCCGTCGACCGATGTCAAGGGTTGGGTATCGATTAATGCTATCTCCACATACTCCTCCTCTTCCTCGTAATTGCAGAAGCATGTAGAAATTAAACGTGGATCATAAACCAATTCGATCAGAGTAGCCTTGTTCTTGTCTTTAACAGGTTCATAAAATTATTTGAATCAATTAAGGATATATACAACATATTTGTCATCACACGTAGATAGCTCCCACTATTGCCATGAATGCTCTTGCAAGGAGTTAGGAAGAGTTCTAGTAAATCTTGATATCCATCACATGGAAGTCTACTGAGACTAAGGCGTTGAAAATCTGCATTGGGACGTCTCTGGCTATCCCTCCTGAATTCACCTTGGAGAAATCCACAAAAGTGAACGAATCACTGGAAGGATCCACTTTCAGGCTCAACTTCTATGCCATAGCTCTAGGTATGATGCTGACTGCTGATCCAGTATCGCAGAGGGCATTGAGATACTCGTGGCATTTGACAAAACACAGAACCACAAACTTTCCAGGGTCACTTTTCTTCTTGAGAGTGATCCTCTGCTTCAGCTTCTTTCTGAGGCCATTGAACATGCTCTCTATGTCATCATCTGTCTCGTTGGATTCCCTAAAAACATCCACAATCTATAAGTATAGTACACTTCATCAAATTGAATATCTAAAGGAATTTTAAAAACACATTTTGGAAAGCCATCCATCTCTTTGTCAATTGCTTCTCTGCGCAGATGTTTAGGAATCTTCTGCTTCCTTCTCGAGTGTCTTTTTGTTGCCTTATCAACTATCATTGGCTTAGGGTTCTGTTCTGGAGTCTCCATACTCGGATGTGTGACCAACAAGTTTGCATTCAGACTTGGTAGACGAACTGGTTCTGCTTTGAAGACCACAAAATTCACATTCAAGATGCAAATGCAATATCCTTCAAAATATTTATAAGTTGTATAACCTAAACGATCCATCTATGTAATTCATCTTTGGCATAACAACTCAAACTTTACTCTAGAAACCTAGACCAAATAAAGCTCAAGAAATCAACACAAAGAAACTCCATACATTCATTTAAATATCAAGTGAGATCAGGCAAATGTATAATCAATCATTATTATTTAGTAGGGTTCCAATGCTTTTGTGGGTGGTTCATCGTTTCGGGTGACTTTCTCTCAAACAAGAAGTAATTGACATTATAAAATTTTTATCTAAGAAAGGGATCAGTTCATGCATACAAAATTTTATCTTTATTTTCTACTCAATCCTAAGATATAAACAAGTTGTCTCTGCTCTTTATAATTTTCTTTTGTTTTTCTATTAATCAAGGGTATCTTCTTTTTCTAAACAATTTGAACTCTTGGAAAGGTTAGTAGGGATTTGTGTAATGTCAAATACTTCTTGTTTGAGAGAAAGGATAATGTTCATCTAGTTGTGGGTGTTATCTGGTTGTATATCAGTGGTTATTTTGTGTGTGTTGGGTTACTTATAGTTCTCTTTATCAAATATGTATTCTTAGTGATTGCATTGGGTTAGAATTTTGTCTTTGGTTCATCTCTTCTCATGCATAGAAGTATGGTTGGGTATTGTGTAGCAAATTAGTAAAAGTTGGGCCTTGTGATAAAAGCCCAACTGTGTTGATCCGTCATAGAATGGTATAAGTTGATTGATGTGACGATTGAGTTTCCAAATCATTACTTTCTTTCTCGAAACCTGAAGTTTATTCTCTCTCTCTCTCTCCTTCATCTTTCTCTCTCTCTCTCTCTCTCAAGAAACCGAAGCAAATCTTAATGGAAAAATCTTCATCTTCCGGTGCTGAAAGTTCAAATCGTCGTCGCACTCTTGGTGCTAGTGACGGAAATCCTTTGGCACCCCTCACAACCTTCAACCTGAATGTTCCCAATCCACATCTCTTATTCGAGCAAACTCTTCAAATGAATCGTGCTCTATTTGGTGTCGATCAACATCCAATCGGCTCTCCAACTCGTAGTCACGCCCCTAATTAAGTATCAAGAACGAGGATTTTTTTGTTCAAGACAATTATTTGCACTCAAGATCATGATCTGGCTGGAGCCCTTGGCATAGTCAATAATCTACGGTGTATTTACACTATTCTGCATGTTAATCCATTATGTCCCACAATTGTTAGGGAGTGTATCTCGAACATGTACCATACTTCCTATGGTGTGTTCATAAGGGGACATCATTTGGAGTTTGATCCCAGTCAGTTGTTTCTGACTCCGCATGTGGAACACCTTTTTTAACTGGGAAGGTGTAGATCTGACATAAGCCATCGTTTTCTTAACTGTTCGTCTATGTTTGGGATGGGGGACCTTCACGCTCACTGGTCTTCATTCCCGTATCACATTTTGTACAACATATGTGAGTTTAACTGGCTTCTTGGTTTAGAAGTGAACTCGATGATCAAGCAGCGTCTTCGATTCCTCTCGGCGTTGGTCAACCAAAGAGAGATTGATTTCGGGACTCTTGTTTATAATAAAATAATGGAGATGTCTCTACGGTCTAATATTGAAAAGAAGATAATCCTCCCTAAGCGGGTGTATCAGGTTCTCACGCTTCAAAAGGAGATTCATATACTTCCGGGTGGCGAAGACCTCATTGGACAGAATGTTAGTATTTGGGGAATGGCTTCTAATCATCATGCTCTCAACAACAGAGGCCTAAGAGGGTGAAAAATGATTTAGTGAACGCGTGAAGGAGATTGAAAATTGAAGTTTGTTGTTTTTGTCTGACCAGTCACCCATCCAGGGGGACTGTTAGTCATTTGATTTGTAAAACATTTAAATTTTTTTCAAGAATTGTATGTTTTAGCCATTATCAACTGTTGTTGTGGGTGTGCTTGGATTTTGTTTGATCTTGTTTTGTAGGTCTGAGAAATGAGGTGATGTATGCAGACAAAAATAGAGAGATTGTAAGTTCAAGAATATTGAGCATAGGGAAGAAATAAGATTGCAATCATTAAACGATGATCTAGATGCGAAGATTATGGAAAAAATATAATCTAGATTTAAAATGCTCTACTATAAGATCAAGTGGACCAAAATGTTGTTAGATCAGCCATTTTAGAAAAGAAAAGCCAACAAACTCAAACGAGACATTTATGGTTTAGGGTTTTGGTGAGTAAGATAAGTGATATAGCCTATTTATTACCAGATATAGGCTATATTTAGGGTCTATTATGTGTGTCTAGGCAATGTTTTAAGGTCTTTACAGGTCCAGACACGTGTTGGAGATACATGGAGATACTTGGAGATTTTGGAGCATTTAGAGGAGAATTATCCGTAGCTGATCATTGTGAGAGTCGAAGTACAAGACCGTCGTCGATCGATGATACAATCTTCGCATAGACCGATGTTACATGAACAAGATGGATCGATGTCGTACATCTAACATCGATCGATGACCAATTCGCAAACAGACAATTTCAAGCCCAAGTTAGAGACATGACACAAGATTACAAGATTACCCCTGGACGTGATTTGACCTAGACTTTAGGGTTTTATATTTATACTTTATGTATTGCACCATAAATAGTGTGCTGGGGGTGGTGTTCTGGCGTGCTTAGGTGTGTGGCGAAGTGTGTGTGTGCACCAGCACTCCATCATAGTTTTAGGATTTATTTAGGAGAAGATTCATAACTCCTTAGGAAGATTTGTATTGGAACCCCAATATTTTATCTATGCATTATATTCAGATTATTATTCTTACTTTGATTATGTCTGAGTAGTTACCAATTAGATTTAGGGTTGAATGATAACAATCATGGATTAGCCAAAAAGTAGGATTGCTAAGTTAAGTTAATATCCAGCAACTGAGTTGTGCTTAATACTTACATTATAGAGTAGCTAACTAGGATCTCGAAAGTAGGACATGGACGACTACGAGAGTAGGTTCTGTGCCAAAATAGACTCCATTGAACTAGGTTGTTAGGTGCATGCATCTAATCAGCTTGGTGAACATATCAAATCTCATTCACACTTCCTTCTGATTTCACCGTCGATCGACATAAGGCCTTAGCGTCAATCGACGGTCTTTCTTTTTGCTCGCATACGAGAGTTGGAGTTAAAAGGGTTAGAATAGTTAATATTTGAGTTCTAGAATATTTACATATATGTGCATCTGATCCCCTATAGTTCATAAAGCTTGAAACCCTAGATCTAGCATATTTAAATTTACATCTAGTTAGATTATTAGCATATTTCCATATTTACATTATTTAGCATATTTCCATATTTACATTACTAGCATATTTCCATATTGCATCTACACCTTCTGAAATATTTCCTCAACCCAATTATTTGTTACCAATATATATATATATAATATATATATAATCACCTAGCTTAGTCCTTAGAAATAAGAAATCTATTGTGTGCCATTGTTCTCTGTGGATTTGATCCCTAAGTACTACACCTGATCTATCTTGGAAAAGTAGTATTTTGTGTGTTAGAATTAAGGTTTATTTGATAGTTAATTTTTTTAGGATATTTATACCATGCTAGAACAATAAAACACATGATGTAAAATTTGGCGCCGTTGCCGGGGAACATTAATCACCATTAGATTTAATTTCTAGGATTTAGTCTAGGTTTGTTGTTACTTTCAAGTTACTGATTTTTTTTTTTTTTTTGTTGTGCACGCAAAAGAGTACCAGGAGCAACAAAGTACAAGAATTACCATTCTTAGACCCACATCAACTCGAACGTACGATCCGCAAAGAAAGACGACAAGCATCGATCGACGGCACCAACTAAGCGTCGACCGACACTTTTTTACGAACAACATCGACTGACATCAGAATTCTAGCATCGACCGACATTGATCAGTTAGTATCGATCGACAACATCTCACCCGCATCGATCAACGACAACAGACGAGTTCAGATGGTTGCGCCTATAATAATGGTTCAGAATGAGAATGGATACTTGCATGACCTCAACGGTGATCTGCGTAACACATTATGTCAAAAGATAGACGATCAGGGTTCTGTAATCCCTGATACAGAAGCAGAAGAAGCAGACGCTGCAATAGCTCAACCTGAAGCTAAAGCCGAAGTTGCCAGAAGCACATAGATTTTGAGGCCAATCAGAAGACAATGGATCAAATTTTTATTTCACAAAGTACTGGAGGGACATCAAAAGATGATTGTGGATTTCAATGACAAGTTAGATTTTTTGTACCTCCACCTAAATACAAAGATCGAAGGTCTCGACACCCGTGTGGACAATCTGGAAAATCAGGTGACTAAGGGGAGTGAAACCCTTAAGAGATACGAGGCTATGTTCAAGGAGAAGGAAGAATCTGGGCAGGAACATCACGTCAATGTTGTGATTGATGATGATTTTTGGGTAGAAGTCAAGAAAGAAAAGCCACAAGAGGGAGGATTCCGTATAGGAAATCTGAATTTGTTAGGCAGTTCGCACACGCATCGATTGACACCGACTAGAGAGAATCGATCGACGGTTCATGTTGATTTGACAGAATCGGGAAAATCTTCGAGCATCGCTCGACGCAGAGATCGTACAGTCGATCAATGGTACCCAATAACAAAACGAGTTAATGAACCAAAGGTCACGAATACGACAACTCCAGAGCCTATGATGGTTGATAAGGCTACCGAGAGTCATCCTAAGAAAAAACCAGGAATCATTCTGAAAAAGATAAGTGATCCTAGGAAATCTGTGGTGCCATGTCTGATAAAAAGCCATGAGTTTCCCAACGCCCTTTGTAACACTAGATCATCAGTGAGCATCATACCCAGAGCTATAGCAGAGAAGTTGAACCTCAGAGTGGAGTCTTCTAGTGATTCTTTCATTTTTGTGGATTGCTCTAGAGTAGACTCATGAGATATTTGTAGAGATGTCCCACTGCAAATTTATGATGTCTTAGTCCCGATAGACTTCCATGTGTTAGATATCCAGATCAATTGGAAATCTTCTCTACTACTTGGGAGAGCATTCATGGCTACTGTGGGAGCCATATGCAACATGAAGTTAAACATGTTGTATCAATCTCTAATTGATAAAAATATTTTTTTATGAACCTATCAAAAACAAGAACAAGGCTACCCTGATCGAATTGTGCAATGATGCAGAGCTTGTGGCCACATGCTTCTGAGATTACAAGTTTGGTGAGGAATCGAAAGAAGGAGCATCGATCTACACCCTACCCAACACATCGATAGACAGTCCTACAGTTCAACAATCGATCAACACCCACCCTATCGAATCGAACGACATTCAAACATCCAAACAAGTCAACACTTAAAATGGAGACTTCGACTACAACACAACGTACCTAGAGTACGACAAAGACTACAAAGACGAAGAAACAATTGCGTACCGAGGGATTGCTATAGAAGAGGCTCGAGTTTTTCATGTTTCCCATCAACCTGGGAAATCGACATCAATCAACGACGACCATACAACATCAATTGATACTGGGAATGAAGCAAAAACCAAACAAGATTCAGCTGCAGAACGTGAAATGGAATATGGTTATCTACAACCAGATGAGTTCGGTATTATGAGAGATCCAGATGGTAATGCAAGAGCTATGGATGGCAGAATTCTACGTGTCACAAAGGAAGATGTGGCAAACATACTTACAATGGCTAATGGAGCTAGAAACCTTTTTGGTCACCAGTCTGATTATCGGGCATCGATAGACGGTCCACATACGCCATCGATCGACACCAATCCGGCTTACCAAGGATACATAAGAGATTACGAAGAATAAAATGCAGATTACAAAGAGGAAGAGCTTATTGAGTCTCATAGTCTGGCACTGGAAGAACAAGATGGTTGTGTAATGAACGCGAGAGTGAGCCCTAGAACATCCGTCATAATATCTTAGTAATCGAACGATATCAAACAAAAACCAGAACATTTACTTGGAGCAGAAGATATAGAAGATGGTTATCTTAGACAAGATGAATTTAGAATTTTCAGAGATATAGAAGCACGTGCACGAGATCTTTATGGGAGATTTCTAACTCTATTTAAGGAGGATGTAGCAGACGCCCTCATTTTGGCTAAATGATCAAGGAATTTATTTGGACAACAGCAACATCCATCGATTGACGCACATGTACCGGCATCGATCGACAACAAGAAGTATAAGCACGAGCCGATCCAAACTTAACCATCGATCGACAACAAGAAGAATGCATAAATTGTTACCTCCATTCCAGGAGTCTACGAGTTCTGTTCATCTAACCCATTTACTTCAGAAACTCCAGGACCGATCAGGTGGATAAATCCTCTACTGATAGACGGTCACATAGAGTATGGAATGAGAGCTTTTGATGCTGATTGCAGAAGAATTTTCTTTTTGGAAAATAAAGATGAGCGTGGCATCTAAAGAGATGAGAATGGTAATGCACGAGCTCTAGACGAAGAGTTGTGAATGTGCAAGAAGATGATATCAGGGTAGTTCTAGAGAGAGCTACTATGTTTGAGTATAGCTACAGATGTTTACCTGAACATGCAGAAAAGATCGATATGTCTAGGCAGAAACCAAAGACATATACCAGAGAATAGATTGACGAAATTGGAATGAGATATACAAAGCTCAAGACATGTCATTAGATGATTTCTACAAGAGGCCTGATGATGTCTACAATCCTATAGACATGTGCCTCACAGGTTTGACTACACGCATGGATGAGATGAAGCAAGATTTGGATACTGTTCAAACACAGCATGCGAGTGGACCAGATAGAGTGACATCGATCGACGGCAGCATCATGCCATCGATCAACACTGATTTCGACAGACAGAAGTGCGCAGCTGGAAAAAAAATTAGAAGACAAGTTCAATGAGATTTCTTCTTCTCAGAGACTGATGAAAGAAGATATTTCTCAGAAATTGGAGGATATATCAGACACTACAACTGCTAGACTTAGAATGCTACAACGCAGTATTGAGAATCTACAAAGGAGAATGCATTTAGTGGAGGTTACTATGGAGATCATAAAGAATGAGAAAGCCAGAGGAGATGAAGCAATGCGACGCTTCGTTGGTACATGGTTTCAGAAGAGCAAAGAAGATGTAGACATTTGTTTTCCAAGTGTTAATCCACCTCCATTCTAGTCATAAATTTAAAAAACATCGAGCATAAGAATATAACCAATCACTGAGTAGGAGGAAACCCATTGTTTAGTAATTTTTTACTTATAATACTATTTATTTCGAGTTTTACATCGTTTTTACAGACTGTTTACATCACCATCGATCGACACAATAGAGGCACCATCAGTCGACGGTGGATCACGACCATCGATCGACCAAACCCGCCTACCATCGATCGACACTCTCTTACAGAGAGAGGTATCAAGTTCTATACTTAAGCTATTTACTTATAATTTGATTTTTCCTAACCAATCCGGGGCGGATTACACATAGGGCAATGTAATTTAAGTCTGGGGGAGGTTCGCTAACGCTATTTTATTGTTTTGGAGTTTTATTTACTATATATATATATAAGTTTTTCAAAAAATTTTAATTAAGTCAAGAAGACCACTATTATCAAAATTTATTATCGACTAACTACACTTTAGCACCATTCTTAGAAGGTTGTTTTCCGAGATTACTAGAGATACCAAAGTGGATCATTCTGCCACTATATCACACTTGCTTAGAAAGTTTTAAGGAACCAAAGCTGATTTCCAACACTAATGTTGACACTATTTGCTTGCTTTGGAATTTGGTATACACTGGATCAGATTCCTTCTGCAAGTCTGGAAGGTAAAAGTCTGTGTGCTTCTGATTCCCCTCTCTCTCCCCTTCAGATGAAAAAGGAGTCAAACAGGATTTGATGGCTACAACCATTAAAGCTTGTTTCATATGATCCTAGAAAGAGATAAAGGTCAAAAAGAAGTGAACAAGATCTGGTAGCAAAAACCATTAGGGTCTGATTCATGGAAGCCTATCCAAATATCTCAGTCAATTAAAAACATAAAATGATACCCTCAAAAACAAGGGAGACACTGATTGAGAAAAAGTGAGAAGAGAGAGAGGAAAGGAATCAGAGAAGGCTACTTGTGTGTCCATATACTTGCAGAGATAAGAGTCCATATATCATTTGATCGATGCTCTAAAGGTAATGTCTGCACTTTTATTTTATGCAAAGAAATGAAATCAGTAGAGGGGCGAGTCCGACTAGTATTCGCTAAGTTGTTGGTAGAATAAAATTGGTTGCTATACTAGGATATGGTATATAAAGTTTCTCTGTGATTGACTTGATAGGATGTGGCTGTAACAAAGTAAGATGACAGTTATACTTAGATATTATGTGAGTCTTCGCTTTTCAAAACCTCTTTCGCAGGCTTGTTTGCTCGACGAAAAGCAAAATATTAAGTATGAGGGAGTTAATATAGCCTATTTATTACCAGTTTCAGGCCATGTTATATGTTCTATTTAGGGTCTATTATGTGTGTCTAGGATATGTTTTAAGGTCTTTACAGGCCCATACACGTTTTGGAGATATATGGAGATAGTTGAAGCTTTTGAAGAATTTAGAGGAGAATAATCCGTAGCTGATCATTGTGAGAGTTGAAGTACAAGACTGTCGTCGATCGACGACACAACCTTCGCGTCGACCAATGTTACATGACCATGATCGATCGATGTCGCAAATCTGAAATCGATCGATGACCAATTCGCAGACAGCCGATTTCAAGCCCAAGTTAGAGACATGACACAAAATTCCCCGATTACCCCTGGACGAGTTTTGACCTAGACTTTAAGGTTTTATATTTGTACTTATGTATTGCACCATAAATATTGTGCCGGTGTGCTTAGATGTGTGACAAATTGTGTGTGTGCACCAGCACTCCATCATAGTTTTAAGATTTATTTAGGGAGAAGATTCATAACTCCTTAGGGAGATTTGTATTGGAACCCCAATATTTTATCTATGCATTATATTCAGATTATTATTCTTACTTTGATTATGTCTGAGTAGTTACCAATTAGATTTAGGGTTGAATGATAGGAATCATGGATTAGCCCAAAATTAGGATTGCTAGGTTAAGTTAATATTCATCGTTTGATTTGTGCTTAATGCTTGCATTCTAAAGTAGCTAACTAGGATCTTGAAAGTAGGACATGGACGACTACGAGAGTAGGTTGTGTGCCAGAATAAACTCCATTGAACTAGGTTGTTAGGCGATTGCGAGAGATTGTCTAATCAGCTTGGTGAACATATCAATCTCGTTCACACTTCCTTCTGATTTCACTGTCGAGCGACATAAGGCCTTAGCCGTCGATCGATGGTCTTTCCTTTTGCTCGCATACGAGATTTGGAGCTAAAGGGTCAGAATAGTTAATATTTGAGTTCTAGAATATTTACATATATGTGCATCTTATCCCCTATAATTCATGAAGCTTGAAACCCTAGATCTAACATATTTACATTTACATCTAGTTAGATTATTAGCATATTTCCATATTTACATTAATTAGCATATTTTCATATTTACATTACTAGCATATTTCCATATTACATCTACACCTTCTGATAAGGAATATTTCCTTAAACCAATTATTTGTTACCAATATATATATAATCACCTAGCTTAACCTTAGGTATAAGAAATCTATTGTTTGTCATTGTTCTCTATGGATTCGATCCCTAATTACTACACCTCATCTCTCTTGGCAAGAGTATTGTTCAGTGTGTTAGGATTAAGAGTTAATTTGATAGTTAATTGTTTATGATATTTATATCCTACTAGAACAATAAAAACAAATGATGTCGATAAGTGTGAGTGATGCAAATGTTGTTGTGTTAAGGGATATTTGGTAGTTACGGATTGGTCAGTCATGATACACAAGTTTTGCGTAGTCATGTAAATCTAATTTTGAATAAAATTATCAAATATTTTCAAATGATTTCTAATAAAGACCAATGTTGAGAAAGAAACACACATTCTTAAGATCTTTGATTATTCAAGTTCTAAGTATTTCATGTTTTTCTCTTTTGGTTTCGATAAACTTTGTGTATACTCTATATGTATGGTTGATCAGATTTAGTTATTATTGATCAAATTTAGTTGTTTTCTATCAGACTTAGCTTAAACCATAAATATTGGGGACATACGTGTAAAGCGGTTTAGGTCATATATCTCAACAGTTTTTTTTCTGAAATTTATAATAATTTAGATATTTTTTAAAAAATTATTGAACAAACATAAAATGTGCTTGGTCTACTTTTTCTTTATTTTATTTAAATTATTGTGTTCTAATTTAATTTTTTAATGGATTCCCTATTGACAGTAAACATCTTTGAAAATACAAACATCCATAAACTACTATTCCACTGTACAGATTTAGGTGGTCAATTTTGATTTATCTTTGGATTGTATAATAAAATAGTGTTAGATTTTGGAAAAAAATATTTTACATCTCGCCAAGTGCTAAGCGGAGAAGAATGCACATGCTACCGACACTTCACACCTCGTAGACTAGGCAATGATGCACCGAAAATGAAAATACTGTTTACTATAGGTTTTATTTTATTTTCCTTATTTGTTAATATTAACATAAAATAATAAAGAGAAAAGACATAAGAACAAATTAGATTTCATCAAAACTCACAGCAATAGCTGCCTCGGATAAAAACCATAGAAGCTTATTCTTCCATCCTTGTATAAAATATAAAATTTTTGCCAAATTTTATATTCTTTTCAGTAGATTAGTTGATTAATTTTTGTGGTAATTATATTAAAGTTAACAACTTCAACTTCTTTTCAATTTCATTTTAAACTTTAAACTTTTTTTTCTTAATTTTCAGGTTCAGGTTTGTTAACCAGACTTCATCAGCTAAAAAAAAATTCAAGTGTAAACAAGTGTAGATTCCTAAGTTTATCTTGGAAGGCGAAAGTAAAAAGGTGAAATCGACTAAATTAACTTCGGCAAACAGACGAAACCATTAAAAAGAGTTTAAATGGTTAAATTTAAATGAAAAGAGCTTTGAGCTGCTTTGCAGACATGTTACCTCAATCAAACCAAGTTGACTTAGTTTAATCATCTTTTATCTTTAAATATTGTTAGTTAGCAAAAATTTATTCCTTAAAGAAACAAATCATTTTTTGCTTATTCTCTTTTTCTCTTGTGATAACTAACAATTCACTCATTCTCTCTCATCTAGATTAAATACTATCTATTTCCTCTATTCTCGAGTGTTATTCCTTTATTCTTTACAAAATTAACTTGGTATTAGAGTTTGCAGACTCTTAAACTTTCATTTGTCTTCCACATTCTACTCTTTTCATTCTCTTGGTTTGGCATTTTAAAATATCTCTTAGTTACGCTCTATTATCTAGTGGTCCATAGCTTTCAGAATGAGGCAAAACAAAATCTGTTGTGATTCACTCCCTCTAAAAGGAATGAACCACTTACTCTGATCAAGAATGATAAAGAATACCCTTGGTGGAAGAGGCTTCTGGACACATGTTAACTAAGCACCAAAGCAAATAATCCAAAGAAAAGATGGTAAAAAGATTGTGTTGTTAGATGAAATCAAATGGATTCAGAAAGACCTCATGGTTATTTATATCATCCATAGCTCACTTTATGGCCCCATAATGGAGGCTTACTCATAATGTGAAACCTTCATGAAGTTGTAGGACACTTTACAAAAAGTTAATGAGAATATCTCAAATCTTAGCCAGATCTTTGAAGTGAAGAGAGTCATCAACAACTTGATCCATAAAGACATGGACTTCACTCAACATTTATGGATATTCGGAGCTCTTTGGACAGAGTTTAAGATGTTGAGGCCATGTAACAATGACCCAACCTTTTTGAGTGAGAGTCGTGAAAAAGAAAAAGTTTTTTGTTTGTTTCTCACACTCAACCCAACTTATAGTGATCTTATCAAGCATATTATGAGGGAAGAGAAGCTCCAAACCCTTGAGAAGGTGTGCGCAAAAATCCAAAAGGAACAAGGCTCACTTGATCTCTTTAGAGGGAAATGAGAGCAATCCACAGCAAACAAGGATGAAGTTACTTCAGCTAACAAAGTGTTCTTCAAAGCAGAAGATAGGAGAATGGTGATTTGTGAACACTGCAACAGAAGTGGACACATGAAAATAATGATGGATCCTTCATCCTCATCTCAAGCCATCATCTAAATTCAATCAAGCAAAGGCTCATGAAGCTGCTCAGTAAGATGTCCAACAAGTTGCTCCTCCTATTTTCACCAATGGTGAAGGAAGAGCTAGGGTTTCAACCACTCACATTGTTGCTACTTACTATCAGCCATCTCAGGATGATGCATTCATCCGCAAATCCGATATTGAGACACTCATCAAGGCTCTGAATGAAAACATTGGTAAATATGGTAGTAATATTTTAAATACATCACAAACTGCTAGACTATTGATCATATATTCAGCAGCATCCCATCACATGATTAGGGACTCTAGTCTTATTAGCAATGTATAACCTTCTCTAGGAAGTGTTGTGATTACAAATAGTGACAAAATACCTATTAGAGGCATGGAGAACCTGAAACTATTTGATAAGAAATCTAAAGCATTTTACATATTGTCATCTACATCTAACTTATTCTCGGTTAAGAAGGGTACTACTAACCTTAGTTGCAATGTCATTTTCAGTCCTAGTGATTGTTTATTTTCAAGAGATTGAGACTCATAAGATGCTAGGAAAGGGTGTGACAAGGAAGATTTGTATTTGATAAAAGACACCAAACATAGTCATGATTTCTCTTATGCTTTTATTTTCATTCCTATTTTAGCTAATGATGAATTTTGGAATTCAAAATTAGGTGATCTCACTCTTGTGTCTTAGGGTTGATGTTGCATAATCTATATTTAAGAACAACAGTTGCAAAGCTTGCATTTTTTTGCACACATTACAAGTCTGCTTTTACTAAATCTAGGACTATTTTTGAGCATTCCTTTGTTCTAGTACACTTTGATGTATGGACAAACCTTGTGCATCTAAAGAGAACCATAAAAATAAAAATATACATTGCTTACACATACACTGATTCAATCCAAAGATAGAGTACTAAAACCTTTCGTTAACTTCCAAAACTACATCACTAACCATTTAAATGTCAAGATTAAAATATTTATGTCATATAATGGTGGGGGGTACACAAGCCATATTTTCAAACATAATCTAGCAAAATATGGAATCATCAATCAAACAAGTTGTCCCTACACACAACAACAAAATAGAGTGGTTGAAAGGAAGAATGGACATCTAATGAAGGTAGCATTGAGCATGATGTTCCACACCAATGTCCCAAATTGATTGTTGGGGTAATGATGTGGTGTTAGAATGCTATTTTATCAATACGATACCAACTAGAATCCTCCATGATGTTTTCATTTATGAGGTACTAACAAGACCAGATCCTCCATTGATCATTTGCGTGTATATGAGTAACTTTTTTTAATACCAGGACAACAAAGGAAAAACCTTGCAGCCAAGAGTATTAAAGTAATGTTAATATGATACTCAACCAATCAAAAATGGTACAAGGGCTATGCACAGAAGAGTAGGAAGTGTTGGTCTTAAAGGATGTCAAGTTTGTAGAATCTAGATGGTACTATGATGAGAAGATATGAAATAAATTTAAGTATTTCTCTCATGCACCCTCGGATAAAGCAAACAACCTGAGAATCATTTTGGAATATCTTGGAATTAGTCAACCCAAAGAAAGAGAGGAAAAAATATCCTCAACTTCTCATGACTCTAAAGCAGTAGTAGAAGAAGGTCGTCATGATCATGAGGGTGGAAATCAATGAGACCAGAAGAGCATATGCATCAAGACGATTCAGAAGCTCATGATCAAGATGGTTCATAAGAGAAAATGCACCAAGATCAGGCTTTAACTCATGAGAATGAGGAACAAGACGAAGAAGAACAAGTGTAACCAGTGAGGAGAAGCCTAGGATCAGGAACCATCTTATTGGGTCGATACAAGAGTGTATTTCAACAACAATGTTGTGCCTTACCCAGTTCAAGTCGCTTGTTCTCTATAATATACCCCATGGAGAATCAAGCTTTCATGAGCAACCTGGATCAAGATCAAGTGCCAAAATCTTATGAAGAAGATTGAACATAAGGTATGGAGAGATTTTTGGTGAAGAGACAAAGTCTATGTAAGTTAATGAAATTTGGTATGAGTTTGAACTATCTAAGGACAAGAAAGAGGTGATAAACAAGTGGATCTTCACCATCAAGTATTTGAGCAATGTGAAGGTCAAAAGACACAAGTAAATACTATTGTTTAGAGGATTCACTCGGACTTATGGGGAAAATTAGATGGACACCTTTACAATAGTAGTTAAACTTCATATAAACCGTTTGAAGATCCAAAAGAGTACATGAGTTTTGCCGTGAACCAAGCGAGCCAACACATCCAAGCTCCCAAGGTTCATCATGGAAGTGATCCTTATATATCTCAGTGGAGCTCTTGGTCAACAAGTTTGTATGTAATGCAGTGGGAACACTAAAGTGGTTGGATATTGTGATGCTGATTGGGCAGGAGATATAACTAATAAGAGATCAACCATAAACTATTGTACTTTCATTAGAGGAAACCTTGTCACTTGGAAGAGCAAGAAGCAGAAGTTGGTTTCATGCTCTAGTTCTAAAGCTGAATATAGTGCAATGAGGAAGCTCACAAACAAATTAGGCTAGATAAAAGGGCTTGTAAAAGACTGGTATAGAGATTACCTTTCCAATCACAATGCATTGTGACAACCATGCTGCCATTTACATAGCTTCAAACTCAGTATTTCATGAGAAAACAAAATACATTAAAGTGCTTGCCATGCTACACTAAGTGTGAAGATCAGCTAGCAGGTATCTTGACCAACCAGAGTTCACTAGAGTTAATCAGACTTCACCAGACTTATCCAAACTTCAAGTGTGAACAAGTGTGAAGTCTTAAGTTACCTTGGAATGCAAAGCAATGAGGTGAGCTTGTCAAAGTTGACTTCAAGAAGATGTGGAGACAAATGGAGGGAGTTTAAAATGTTTGAGTTTGAAATGAAAATAGCTGTTGAGCTGCTCTGCAAACCTATCACCTCAGCCAGAAGATATGCTCAAATTAACCTTCAAGCACCTCTTTCAAATAAGAGGATCAGTGTAGTATTTTAGGATTGTATCCACAAAAGCTTGATATTTCACACAATAGACTATCAGTTTCGGATTAATCTAGGAAATATAATAGATGATAGAGAGTTTATTACCGATGGGAAAAAGCACTAGATCTAGGGATATTAAATAGGGAATCATAACTTAAGTAAATAGCTTTGAAGGGTTTTATTAAGATTAATCCTAGAACTCAAATTCAATAAGTAAGATATCAAGTTCTCGTTGAGAGTCTAATCAGATATCTAAATTTTAGAATTACAATTTTTGGTAGCCGAAATTCACACTGTCGACTTCCGTAATCGGAGGAAAGTGAAGAAACCCCAACTTTCCTTGAGGTCCAGATTTTCTGCGTAAACAAAAGAATACGAAAAAACAATAACAAAATATCGAAATAAGTTGCTCAGAGGCATTTAATTGAATAAAATGAAGTAAAGTTGCAAAAATTCACCGGAAACAATATTGACGAACATTCGTCAACAATGGAGAACAAGAGATCGAAGCAGTAAAACGTTCTAAGTACTGAACTTTACTAGTCTAGCCGCCTCGGTCCTAAATTTTCCTAAAGCTAACAATAATTTCCCTAAACCTAATTTCGGTATCCCTTTGCTGCTTGGCGTGACTCTCCTTATATATACCCTTTAGGTCGATCGTCTTTTCTTTTCTGCCCATGATTCAAGTTTATCCTTCCACGAAAATCTTCTTTATCTTCTCCGCTTCCTTGTTTATGCGGACACTTGACATTTATCTTCTTTTCCATTTATATCCTACGGAATTTAATAGTCACTGTAACTGAGCTCATTTCCATCTAAAATCGTAGGTGAGCTTTTTGTTGCGTTATAGGCCTTTTCAGGCCATTTTGTGACTTAAGCGTTTTTACGATTTATTTCGGAGAAATTGCTTTTCATATGATGTTGGTTTCTACGACGTTGGTTCCGTGAAATAATAAAGGTATTTGTATAGTGGAGATAACAATGGTGTTAAGTTATCCGTTATCGTTTTATATGATTGATTCAAAGGTTTTACAAGAAGACAAGTCTTTGCCATTTTTACACAAAAATTCAACGGAAACTCCGATCGAGACGAGATGAGAAGCGGTTTGGTCACGACCCGAAGGTGAGATTGAAAAAGAGGAGAAGGTTTTGTCGTTTATGGGGGACGAGACTTAGGGCTAATCTCGGCACCCGTTGGCGACAAGACGTTGACCTTGTCTCGTCGCCAATGGGCAACAAGACGTTGACCTTGTCTCGTCGCCAATGGGCAACAAGACGTTGACCTTGTCTCGTCGCCAATGGGAAACAAGACGTTGACTTTTCTCGTTGCCCACGGGCGACGATACTCAAAGCTGGTCTCATCTCCCGTGGGAGACGATACTTTGTTCTTATCTCGTCACCGACAGGGGACAAGACTCAAGGCCTGTCTCGGTCCATTTCCGCAATGTTCAGAACCTTCTGTACTCTGAAGCTTTATCCTGTGGGATCTTTCCAAAGTTACCTCGAGTCGAGATCCTTTGAAGGATAGCTTAGAAATCCTGGGCGTTGATTTAGAGGTTATCGTTTTGACCCAAACAGTTAGCCCTCTAGCTCGCTAGTTTCGATGCGACTCTTGTAAGCAAGTGATGTGCCTTAATCTAAATCTATGGCCAGGAGTGTTCTCGAAGTAATCACGGGAATTTTGTTGATTATTTTATTGTGGAACATTTCCTATAAGTATTGGATTCTCATTCTTCTTCACTTCATACTTCTCCAAATTCTCATCTTTTTCTTTGAGATATTTTACAAACCAAGATTACTTCCTCCCATGATGAGCAGAGAAGCAATGTTTCCGGGACAAGAATTGTCCTCCAAGCGAGTTTGTCGGGTTCTCCCGTTCCTAATGGCATCCCGACTCACGTGGCTGAGTACCTTTCCTTACAGTAAGAACTGACTCGCCGTGATACTGAGATGGAGGGTTCTCCCCGTGTCGACCCATGGAATTCCTCTGTCTTGACTGGCGTCTTGAACGGTGCGGTGGAATTACCATGCCCCCTCTTCGATCGTTCCTGAAAGAGAAGTGCTTACTACGCATGCACATGTTGTGGACGATGTGGTGCGACCGTCGGGTTCTTCCACGACTCCGATCCCTATTGTCGATACCTAGCAGGATCCTGAGTCAATGGCTCCTCCCTTACCCAAGCGGGATATTGTTTTAGGGTTACGTGCCCTTAGCGCCACTTCGAGTGGCGATCCCGAGATAACTAAGAAGAGGAGGTTATTAAAGGTGTTGTGGTCGAACGTTCACCCTTAGGAGCTTCTGGTTCATGTTTGAGGTCGCATTTCCGCGCCAAGGTTTGTTTCTAGAATATCTTTTCGTTAGCGTGTTAGTTCTTTTCTCATTCCTCCTTTTGTCCTGTGCAGTTTGTATCTTTGATTGATGGGACGATTAACAACTGCGGGTATGAGGCCTAGAAACTTATAAAAGAGCTTGCTGAGTCGAAGGAGAAATCATCGCAGTTTGAGGTGAAGTTGGAGGTTATCGAGGATACACACTCCCTTGAAGTATTGTGGTTGGAAACTTGAATTGGCGAGTGAGAGAGAGATCTTGGGAAGACGGCGAGTTCCTTGCTCAAGGAGAAGAAGACTAGGGAAGGAAAAGGCTTCTCAGTTGCACCGCCTGCAGTGTCATATCAAAAGTGGAGGAGGCTCGACGAGTCACGGGATTGTGAAGGCTGAGGCTGAGCTGAAGGGCTCTCTATGCGCCAAGTTTTAGACTCGTTTGAAAAAAAATTTCCGACCCCCTCAACTCCATGATGAGTGTCTGCAACAAGGACCCTAATCTGGCGAGAATCGAAGGAGGGATAAACATGATTCGACTGTTTCAGGACAGAGAGGTTCCGTCTCCACAGGCTGAAGAGGCCAAGCTGTCTACTCGTAAAGTGGAGCTGGAAGACATTGAGGGAGACTTTGATTTGCTTTTCGCTGGCCTGAAATCGGATTGTATCCTTCCGTTGCTTCCTTAGGAACAAGATCCCGTGGATGTTGAGCTTCCTAAAACGGTTGAGGGAGATGGAGACGACAAGGCCCCAAACTCGGATGAGGTGATAGGAGAGGGTGAGTTTCCGTCCCTAAAGGTTGAGTGAGGATGTAGTCCCGTTAGGGACGTTAGATTTTCATGTTTTTTTTTGTGTTCTTTCTGGCCGTGTGTGGCCATGTTTTATGTTTCGGGACTGGCCGTGTGTGGCTTTGAATCCCTACTGCTCGGCAGTTTTATTAATAAACTAGGTCTTACGGTGATAATGGCATGAGTACTTTTATGTGGATGTTGAGGGAAGGAATATGAGTTGTCATCTCATATTCAACTCTTAGCGGATCGTTACATCCATTTTTTGTCTTAAATGCGAGGACTTGAAGATTTTAGTTCGTGGAGCCTCATGAACACACAAATATAAACAAAGAGACATGTTTTGGAATATCATATCGGTTCAGCGATACTATGCGCTGGGATGTTTGAGACCAGTGTGCTGGGGTTAGGGCAAGACCTAGGCTTACTATCGGTTTAGGGTTTGGGATGACTATTTTGGCTTAAATCACCCATTGCGGTTTCGGCATGTTTTTGTCTCAATATTGACGCCTGCGAAAAGTTCTCGGCTTATGTGACTTGAATCGATCAGGAACTGAGCATCTCTCCAAAGAAAATTCTAAAGTCGTCTGGAAGTGCTGACCAAAATTTCAGATTTCTTTTATAGCGTGCTATTATCCTTGTGTCGGATATCCGAGAGCCTATCTCTATGAGGGGAGATGGCTAAGTCTGTTTAAGACGTTAGAGTTTGGTTGTTCTAATCAGCAACAAATAGAATGGTAAGTGTTACCGTTTTGAGTTTTTGGCGAAAGATACGTGTTAAGTAGATGTTGGTTCGTATGACCATTTGTTTTTTTGAGATGGAAATTTTATCGAGGAAGATGTTTCTTAGAAAAATGATTCTTCATGCGTTTTCCGACGTCTCGCGATGCTGAGAACCAATTTTTTCTTTCGTATGCCGCATTTTGTGTTCGAAATGTTCACGGGATTGGAGAGTTTTTTAATTTTTATTAGGTTTGCATGTAAATGTATTTTGTATGATATCTGTTTTTGGATTATATGGTGATAAAGTATTGAGTGGGTTTGTGAGAGGTTAGCGAGACACTTTGAAGTTGGAACGCGTTTTCTATACTGCTGATTTTGTGTTTGAAAATATCAAGTTCGAGAGCAAGGATATTTTTAAAACATGGGTGATGCGGTAAACAAATCCATTTCTGAACCAGAGGTCGACCAGGCCCGTTATTCAAGTAATCGAATAACTATCCAAGATCTATGCTCAGTAGATCAGCTATATCCTACCAGCCAGAAGGAATTATACACGATAATATTTTTTCCGAGTTCTACATTATAAGACGGTCCAATCAGAATCGTAATCATACCAGGAGCTACTCGGACCAGGAAGAGATGAATTTTACAAACCGGAAGTTTCTCAGCATGTCCATCCGCAAGTATCATGCTTTAGAAAAGGATTTAAGCCCAACCAAGAGCCGGCCTGAACCAAAAATAATTTTAGAAATCAAGAGAAGTTTATCATCTTTCCAGAAATCCCAATATCACGAGAAATGGTCAAGGAAATTGGAAGATATTATCAATTTCCCAAAACCGGCCAAACCAGTTCTGCACTTGCCTTATTTGGAAGATATGTGATTCACATCAAACCAACCTCAAGAATTGCAACCAGTATAACTTTTAAATAATTCAGAGGCATTCCACAACATCTTAGGAATCACCACAATACACTGGATCAGGTGGAATCCAATCAGATCAGAAGATAGACCCGATTTTCATCAATTAGCCAAATCGATATTATTGGTGGAGGGTCTTCAACCCAATCAGTTTGGTCTGACCCAAACTTATCTATGAAAGCCAGGAGATAATCTTAATTATCCACAACGTGTTGCCTTCAGCCTACCATGGACCAGCAAGCATAGGATTAAGCGGATCTACACTTGCTTCAAGTTGCCTAATTTGGAGTCTCTTGCAATAAAGCTCCAACAGCTCTTTTCCCTTCAGTAAATGCACGACATCAGCACCTTACAGACCATAAAAAGGTTCCCAGGAGGCTCAGCTATCACTTATAACTGTCCAGATACAAGAAACTCGTTAAATTTTCCTTTTGGCCGAGATTCTCTCATTTAAAGACTAACGGCTAGTTTATGATTTTAAGAATGTTTTCTTCTTTTGTTTAGCTTTCTAAGTTATTTTACTGAGCCTATATAATCTAATTAGAACCCTAATTGTAAGGCACAAATCTTCTACCTAAAACCTAATAAAATTCTTAGTTTCTATTCTCCAATGTCTTGTGTCTTTGAGTGAATTTGATCATCAAGCCTTGTGTGGATTCACTAATCTAGGTGATTGGCGATTGAGGATGCTTGTGGATTCAAGTGTTATTTTTTTGTGGTTGATTTTGGAATCAGTCAACAAACCATTCTATCCAGTACCATCATTAACTCTTCCTTCCAGCCGATTTTAAGGCCGATTAGGTCGATTGTACAAACCACCCCTCTTGTTGGATCGTCCATAACTTTGATCCAAGGATATTGTGAGCCTTTGATAGCTAGGCTTATATGATTTCTAGTATTAGAGCTGAAGTTCCTTTAGCACCAGGTTGCATCTATCCTTAATTTTTTTTTTTTGAATCGTTAGTTTTTTCATTTGTTTTTGCATTCATAAATCACACAAAAACTATTAAAAAAATTGTTTGTTCTGTGTTCATCTAGTTTTTATTTTGTATAAAATTAATACCCATAAAAATTCATATTTGTTCTGTTTCATTTAGTTTATCTTGTTTAAAAAGAAATCATTTTGTTTCTTGTTTCATTTAGTTGTTTCATTTAGTTGTTTCATTTAGTTGTTTCATTTATGTCTAAATGTAAAAATCATAAAAGTGTGTTCTTCATTCTGTTCACTAGCAGGTCCAAATTAGTTCTGGTTTAGATCCATTATCATTCAAAAAAATCATAAAAAGTGTCGAGTATTTTCTTTTTTGGTTGAGTTTTAAAAGTTTTCCATTTTTTCAAGATTTTTTGTTTCCAGACCTTCTTTTCTTTTTATTTTGACCATAAACCGAAAACATCAAAAGAAAAATAATAATTTTCATTTGTCATTGTTTCAAAAAAAGTAAAAATAAAAGAATCGGAAAGTTTTCATATTTTTAGTTTTCTATTTTCTTCTCATCCTTTAACTTTGTTTGTCTACGCACTTTCTTATTAAAAACTTGATTCTGAGCACTCTTCTTCTTTGTCACGAGATAGTGATTCAAGCTTAATGGAGAGTGGAGAAGAGGCTGATGAATAAAACACTTATGAAGTAGATTGGGGAGAAGAAACGGAACAGTCTTGTTGGGATGATGGAGATGACCCCACTGAAGGCTATTGGTACATAGATCCTGATCCATAATGTATCCCAAATGAAGAACAAGGAGGTCAAGAAGAACCAGAACCATTGGACCAGTATTCAACTTGTTATGACCCCAAATCCCAACTCATCTATGATAACAACTACTCATCTGATTATGAGAAAAGTTATGATGGTATTTTCATGAGGAAGACAATGTAAACGGTGATGACCCATAAAAGAGAAGTATGCGGGTTTTAACTGGAAGTCAATCCCTGGATTGCTGGAGGTCAAAGCGCATATCTGTTAGCATAGAACTGATCATGCCTGGTCAATTCAGCTACTGTTTTTTGTCAAAGAACTTTATCATTCTCAATGGATGCCATTGACTCTCATGGATTACAGCAACATGTGCATCTGTCTTCTGATCTGCTGCATTACACAGATGAGCTTAGAGGTCATGCAGGTCTCCGTGCTTACCATTAATTAACACACGCTGAGAAGCTATCTTTGTCTTTTCATGAGCAGTGTCGATCGACACTGGAGGAGTGTTGATCGACACTGGAGGAGTGTTGTTCGGCACTTGGTTATCTACGATATCGATCTCTGTTTGGAGGATGTCGATCGACACTGACCCCTTAGACTTATGGATCTCACGTAAATCAGCAGACTCCTGCTTTGAAAGACCCATAAAGCCTCTTTTCATCGATTCTTGGTACTGAGATGTATGTACCTGAAACACAAGAAAAGAAAAGTAAGTAAACTAAAAATAAAAACCTAGACGAATCCTACACCTAGTCTAATGATGATCATAGTCCCCCACAACTACGCCAAATTTGATATGTTCAAATTAACCTTTAAACACCTCTCTCAAGTAAGAGGATAAGTTTAGTACTTGAGGATCGTATCCACAGAGACTCGATATTTTACACAATAGACTATCAGTTTTGGATTAGGCTAAGCAATATAATAAAAAATCAGTAAATAATAGCGAGTTTGTTAAAGATGGGATAAATCGCTAGATCTAGGGATATCAAATAGGTAATAAAAACTTAAATAAATAGTTGCTAAAGGTTTTATTAAGATAAATCCTAGAACTCGAATTCAATAAGTAAGATATTTATCTCTTGCTGCGAATCTAATTAGATGTCTAAATCCTAGAATTCCAACTTTTATATGTGAATTAGAAAGAGTGTCGATCGATAATACTTTTAGACAAGCATTATCGTTTCGGTACGATTTGCTCACTAAGTAATCTAAACGAACTCTCGTATGAGATTAACAACCTACCTATGTAGGATTCAGTTCAGTTAATTGACCATGCTCTCGCGTGTCCCAACTATCCTGTTATCAAGTATCTAGTTAATTACTTTAGAAAAAGTAATAAGAACAATTCAATAAGATTACTCTAGCAGTTCTATAAATCACAAGTTCATCAAAATCCTAGAAAATCCCAAAATCTAACATGATATCTATTCAGACATGAAAGAAGAATTTATAGGCTGCACAGAAATCATATATAAAACCAAACGAGTTACAAAAAAACTCTGAAGGAGCTCATCTATTCTTTCCAGACATAAAACAAAACTTAAAAGAAAGGGGGTTTAAAGTATGTATGCCTAAACAATGGCTGGAAAATTATAAAATAAGTCTAAAAGTCGGATAGGAGCAATCTTGTAATATATGGGAAACTTCTGGGCCATGGCGGATTCTGGAATTAGAGTCGGTTTGTGTACTCGCATTGATGTCAAGCGAAACTCATGATCTCTACTTTGTTCCAAAACGTGCCTAGACGTGAAAGGACTCTAAAATAGACTCGAAACATAATATAAGATTCTAAATATGACTTATATCATGGCTAAAACCCGGAAAATCTAACATAGGATAAGACTCTAAATATGACTTATATCATGGCTAGAAACCCGTAAAATCTATAGTATATCATCAGACCAAGTTGATTTATTTTAATCTTTTCTTCTTTTTAAATATTGATGGTAGACAAGAGTTCATTCTTTAAGGAAAAATTCTTTATTCTTTATACTATATTTCTTGTGACCAACAACAATCTCATTTTCTCTCTTTTCTCATTTAGATTAAACATTCTCTCTTTTCTGAGTGTTCTTCCTTTGTTTTCTTAAAACTAATAGTTGGTTAGTGCAAGCGTTAAATTAGCCAAAATTGTTATTTGACAGATTGTGTATGTGTTTACTTGTTTTTGTTTGTGTATAATAAAATGGAACTTATAGCAAGAAATGCTAAGTGGTTTATAGAAAATAGAAATATTTTCTGCATAATGAACAATATCATTAAATATATACTTTTTGTAAACTTAGTTAGCAAAAGAAATAAAAAAATTACTTGTTCTAGAATTATTTTATGGAAGTTCAAATTCTAACTACAGTGTCGTCTTAAGGCCTGTTAAAATAGTGTGCCCTTTATAACTAAAACTGCCAATGAAAAAGTTGTATAAAATGGTCTCAGTCTTGCTCGAACTAGCTACATTCAACTTTATAAAATCTGCCTCATTTTTGTATTTATATTTTGTTGCCTGAAGTTAATGCTTCATATGCATCAAAGAAAGGGACAGGCCTGTCTAACTAAATATAAATAATACAAAGAATGACCAAATTTTTTATCGAGTTAACTCAACCTCGGGGTTCCAATTTCTCGACGATCGGTAGACTAGTTAGGGGTCGAGCTGTTGATCTTCAAATCTCGATGCAAACAAAAAAATGTATATGCTTTTTGTAACAATTACGTTAGTCTCCTATTAATAAACCCTTTTCCCGTTTCATTATTTGAAGTAGAACGTTTAACATACTCCTGATAAGCAGCTACTACGGATTGTAATCTGTAACCTCTTTTCTCCTATTTTTACATCAACCCATTTCTCTTTTTTTCTTTCTGCTGGGTTTTTGTTTTCGAAAAGTAGTTCTATCGAACATCATTTTCTTCTCTTTTGTTCTTATTTGAATATGATGGTTATAATGGTCGAACTCTTATTTCTTCTTTCTTTCTTGGTTGAACTACAAAGTAATTGCTTTCATATGAATCTTGAAAACAAAATAATGAAAGATTCTGTAAATTTTGTGTCACTACATTTTAAGAAACCAGTTTCATGGTTGTCTTTCATGGCCCCACCACTTCTTCATATCATAGGGTTTGGTTTCTCGCAAATCCTCCTAACCTCAGCTGCTTTGTCCTTCTCCTTTTTCTTCTTCCCTCTCCCAATCCAAAAAGAGTCCAAGATTCAAGATCAAGATCTTGGTCAACAAGACTCTTTAGGAAACATCGATATATATACGACCTCTGATGAGATTGTCAGAAATAAAGATGAAGACAATGGAACAATCCCTGATGAGGAAGGCCTCATAGAGCTCTCCTTACCAAGCGGCCACTACGTTGGCCAACACTTCAGTATTATCACTGGGCATCAAGATGTCGGGATTATCCAACTATTACCCGAGTTTGAAGACGATAATCTGATTGAAATTGATATTTCCATCGGATCCGTCAAGTGTTCCAGGTTCCAGATCAAAGCCTGATTCAACTTCGTATATTTTCTACAACTATAAATCGCATAAAAGATTAGAAAAAAAATGATGCGCATAAAAGTTTGGATGTAAAGTAATTGCGGTATTTTTTGCACGTCAAAGTGCTCTTTGTTCTAGATCTCTCCAGTCTTATGGGGTTTTGCTATTGTTATATATTAGCTGCAACCCTATTCCTAATTTTAAAAAGTTCTTTTAGTTGTGCCTAAGTATCCAATCACGATAAATATAACACGGATCAAACACCCAGCAAATTCAATAACAAAAGGTGCAGATCGAACTGTTCAATTCAGTAAATTACTGTCTCACATGTAAATTGTCAAGGGTAGCTATTTGACTGTTGGGTATGGTGAAAGTAAACCACTAAATAGAATGTTTAAATCACTATATGAAATTTCTTGTGTTAAACAAAGGTTTTGCAGATATGCGTCGAAGATGAACCGTGAGAAAGAAGGAACTTATAAGAAAGACGCGTAAATAAGATGAATAAGCAGAGATCAAAGATGATGTAGAGAAGAAATAACAAAATCACTTGGAGTAACTAATTTGGTTGAAGTCAACAAGTCAACAAAAAAATAGACTTTATTATGATTAGTGCTTGTGTTTTACATTTGGGTTTTTATGGAATTACAAGTAATTTTTTTGGATTTGTGCTCAAGAGTGAGAAATCATCTTGAGATTGTTCTTGGTTTGTTTTTGAAATGATATTGATACATTTCATCTATCATTCCGGGTGGTGACCAAGCTGACATATCGAAAATGATGATAGAGGAGGCGGCGAGGCAGATCGAAAAACTCGAAGCAACGATGGACGGAGTGGACACACAATTGAAGTTTCTTTCTGGCGGTTATAAAGTGCTATCACGTGCCTCGACAACGCGAATAAGAGATTATAGCCGGTGGAATCATCATTGCAATCATTGGTGAAATCGACTGAGAAATTAACATCTGCAACGATATCCAACGAGTACATCAAATAAATTTGATCAGGTAACTCCGACTAATCTAGAGAAAAATCTGGACGAGAATCAACTAGGTTATAGGATTGTAGGCTCGATTATGAATAATCAAGATTATTTGTTGAGAAAAGTTGAGATGTCGTTACTTGATGGATCTAATCCATATTCTTAGATAAAGTTCTTTTGAAACAATGAGTTTCCATGCTGATGTATTGAGTTAGTATAATTACGAGCTGGAATATATACCTTACAGAGATTGGCGAGAAGAGAAAGTTATAGATTCTTTCGTAAGAACTCCATGGAGGAGATTATTTGGTAATCAACTGACGGAGACTATCTTTTGAGTATGTTAGAGAGTTTTCGGAGCTAACAAATTATATGCGGGTCGATGGAGAGAACTTGGAAGATACATTTTCCAATAGATTAAAAAGAGAGCTAAAGGAAGTAATAAAATGAAGGAGCCAATTGGTTTACCAAATTTCATTATAGTAGTAACAAATTGGAAGAGTGGATTTTATAAGATATTGACTAGAACGAAAACATCTAACCATCGAATAACGAGGCAGAGGGGCATGATTCACTTCAGATCTGCTCCAATTAATAATCAATTACATTGAAGGAATAAATCCAAGTTGGAAAGATGAGTAAACAAGGTGAACAAGGTGTGAAATCTTATAAGAACAATGGTAATCAAATGAAGTTGTGAGAAGCAAAATATGTTTATTAGTGTGATGATGGTCGAAATCACATGTATCCAAAAAATGAAATTGCAAGTGTTATTGTTAATAATGGGAAGAGACCTAAATCACAAGATAAAGAGTTTTATGATTCAATAGAGGATGTGAATGATGTGGTCTTAGAGGTTATTGAGTTACCCCTTCATGCGATTTTGGGATAGACCACTCCAAAAATAACGAAGATGTGGGTACTATTGAAAAGACATGAGACGCGTGTTGGTTCTCATTAATAGTGGTTTGAGTCATAATTTCATATCGCCACCAACAGTTGACCAAATATATCTTAAAGTAATTCAATAATATGACATGATTTGGTAGGCACAAGGATTATAGTGACTGGTTCTTGATTATGTACAAACATTACATTTTATATACAACCTTACGTTGGTTAATGATTTATTGTGTTGGAGCCAGGACATGTGGATGTTATTCTCATAATACAATGGTTCAGGACTCTTAGAAGATAGGAAGTAGAATGGAAATTATAAGAGTTGTCTATTTGCACAAGGGTGCTAAAGTGACATGCAAGGAGATTTGTCTATTTGTTTGCAGCATAGGGTATTCGAGGAAATATTAGGTAATTAAGAATTGAGGAGATTGTAGGAAGTTTTGAAACCAAAAAAGGAGATTGAAGAGCTTATTTTGTCAGTGTTAGATAAGTACACACGTGTTTGTTGAACAATCCTAATTGCCTTCAAAAAGAGGTCATGAACACACCATAAAGTTGTTGTCGGAGATCAGACCAATTAGTATGAGACATTAATGTTATCCACACGCCCACATGGAAGAGATAGGAAGGTTAGTCAAGAAAATTTTACATTTTGGCGTGATTAGGCATAGTCGTAGCCGGTATGCCAGTCTAGTGTTGCTTGTGAAGAAGAAGAAAGACTCTTCTTGGAAATTGTGTGTTGATTACATAGGAGTTAATAAAGCAACATTAGCATATAAGTTTTCCATACACATGATTGACCAGTTGTTAGATGAGTTGGAAGGAGAAATTATTTTCTTTCTTTAAACTGGATTTCCGCAAATGATATCACCAAATTAGAATGGAGGATGGGGATATATAGAAATATGCTTTTAGAATGTATGAGAGCCACTATGAGTTTGTTCTAATGCCAATGGTCTTTCAAATGTTCCATAAATATTTAAGTCATTGATGAATGATATTTTCCAACCGTTTTTAGGGAATTTTAATGGTGTTTTTTATGACATAATTGTCTATAGCAAGACAGGGTTGGAGCACCATAATCATTTGAGCACGGTTTTGGAGTTTTTGGCTAAATATCAGTTATTGCTAACGGAAAAATGCTCTTTTGGAGAAGGAAGAGTATATTATTTGGGATATACAATCGTTGAAGACCCTTGGAACTTGGAATTAGAATGGGAATTATAAAGTTGCTCTTCTTGCACAATGGTGCCAAAGTGAGATTGCAAGGAGATTTGTCTATTTTTCGTACTATATGGTATGGTATTAGAAGAGATTTCAGGTTACTGGGAATTGAAAATATTTCAAGATGTTTTGAAATCAAAAGAGGAAACTGAATATCTTATTTTTTTATGAAGAATAAGTACACATAAGTGTTTGATGAACAATCCCAATTGCCTTCAAAAGAGGTCTGAACACTCCATAAGGTTGTTGCCGGAGACAATATAAATTTGTATGAGACATTACTGTTATCCACACACTCACATGGAGGAGATGAGATGGTTAGTCAAGAAAATGTTCGATTTAAAAGTGATTAGGCATAGTCGTAGCCCGTATGCTAGTCAATTATTGGTTGTGAAGAATGACTATTATTGGTTGTGAAGAATGACTCTTCTTGAAGATTTTGTGTTGATTACATAGGAGTTAATTAAGCAACAATAGCAATAAGTTTCCTATACACATGATTGACCGGTTGCCAGATGAGTTGGAAAGAAAAAAAATCTCTAAACTTAATTTCTTTTTCTAAACTTGATTTCAGAATAAGATATCATCAAGTTAGAATGGAGGACGGGGATATAGAGAAATCAGCCTTAACCATTAGAACACATGAGGGACATTGTGAGTTTGTTGTAATGCTATTGGTATTTCAAATGCTCCTGAAACATATTGATGAATTATACTTTCCGACCGTTTTGAGGGAATATATTATGGTGTTTTTTGAGGATATACTTGTTTAGTAAGACAGATTTGGAACGCCATAATCATTTGAGCACAATTTCAGAGCTTTTGGCAAACATCAATTGTATGCTAACGAAAAATGTTATTTTTGGAGAAGGGAGAGAAAAGTATTTGGGAAATATAATATCAGGTGATGGGGTGTTTCAACTAATCCTTCAAATACTGCAGAAATTACAAATTGGTCACTCCAAGATCACCCAAAGTGTTAAGATGTTTTTTGGGAATGATAGGGTATTACAGAAGAGTTGTTACAGCGTATGGAGTAATTGGTAGGCCATTAACTAATCTCTTGGAGAATGACTTTTATTTGGGATAATAAAGCCAAGGATCATTTAAAGAATTGAAACGAAGAATGATCTCGGCACCAGTTTTGGATTTACCCAATTTCTAAGAGGAGGTTATAGTAGATTCGAATGCTTCAGGATACGGATTGTGAAGCAACCTGATCAGCAGCAAGTACAAAGACAAGAAGGCTTGGTTTAGATTAAATGGAATATAAGATGTTGCACAGTATAAGAGAGTTCTTATTAATTTTATTGGACGCATTCATGAGGTTTTAGACAAAGAAAGGCTACTCGTTGGGATGCTGGAAATTTTGGGCTTTTAAAATTAGTGTTTGGGCTTGTGTGTGTGTTGGGTCAAAATCAGTTACGATGGAATCAATGTTTAAAAATTACCGCGAGAATATTTTCTCTCTTCCAAGTAAAAGAAAACGAGAAACCATCATGTCCGAGCACCTCATGTCCTGTTCATCTCACCAGATGACAACCATATCGCCCAATGCCTCGTCACCCGACCCATGTCTCGTCGCCCACGAGCAACAAGATTATCATCAAAGTTGTGTCACCCGTGAATGACGAGACACAAGCCGTGTCTTCAAAGTCTAGCTGTGTCTCGTCACCCACGGGCGACGAGGCTACTTTGGAAGTCTCGTCGCCCACAGGCGACAAGTCCACATCCTCTTTGTCACTCTCTCTCCCTCGGGCCTTTACAGGACTAGTTCTCCCTTTTTCTCGATTAGAGTTCACGTTGAAATTTTGCAATAAAAATAGCAAAGACTTGTCTTCTGGAAAAAACTTCAAGTCGATCACAAAAAACGATAATGGTTAACTAAACACCATTTGCTATCTAAACCACACGATCGGTTTTACTATTTCACAGAACCAACGGTACAGAAACCAACATCGTATGAAACACGATTTTTCTGAAAGAAATCGTCAAAATGCGTAATCACAAAACTGCCCAAAAAGGTCTAAAACGCAATAAAAGGACCATTTAAGATTTCAAACGAGAATGAGCCCGACTAATGACGGTCTACCTAATTTCCGCAGAAGATAAATGGAAAAGAAGATAAATGTTAAGTTTCCAGATAATCATGGAAATCGAGAAGATAAAGAAGATTTCCGCGGAGAGATAGAATCGAATCAGGGACAGAGAAAGAAAGACGACCAACCTTGAGGAGATATATACGAGAGGCCAATCTAAGGGGACACACACAAGAAATTCTCAGCAAAATCAGCACTTAGAGTAATTTAGGAATTTTTTTCGTTTCTTGTTATCGAGCTGCGACTCAACTTGGTTTTAATAAGGTCTTAGGCGGTTAGAACTACGAAAAACACCGATAGCTCTTACGGCCGAGGCTTTTACCTGTTGTAGCGCTCATATTCGGATTCGGAATAAGATCTCTATTTCCCAGCTTTTACTTCGATTTTTATTTAACTTTTTCTGTTTTTCATATTCTGATTACTTGACGTTAGGCTCAGTAGACATCCAGGACCTCTTGGAAAGTTAGAGTTTCTTGACTTTCCTGCGATTATTAAAATTGACAGTGTAAATTTTGGTTCCCACAGTTTGGCGCTAGAAAGAAGGAGGTACGGATTAATCTAACTCGCAGCTGTAAAACGCTTGGTCATATATGACAGCAAACGTCAAAACAATCAACCAGCTCGTGATGACAAAGTTGTCGATGACAACGTTGAAAGCACTCAAGCAGGAAATTCTCTGTGGTCAACGCTGATGCTAACACCGCGGATTTCGAGGAATTAGGAAGATATTCTCGACTTTTGAAAAGAAATCAGAAGAAAAAAATAAACTCACGAGTTCTCTCTCGAAACAGGTTTGAAACCCTAACATAAAGGTCCAAAACTATTTTCATGCGCGAAACTAACAGAGTCCGCAACGGAAGAAGGCTTGAGTTCGCGACTCCGTTGGATAGATCTGCAAACGCTCAAAGAAAACCATTGGGACAAAATCCTGATGAGATAACTTCCGAAGCAACACGAAAGAATACTGAAAATCCTTCGCCTAGCGATCAGGAGGAAGAAGAAAACGAAGTTTAGCGGGTGAACTTGGAACCGAGCGATCAATCCGATCATTCGGACGAGGACTCTGATGAACACGATGAGGACAAAAACTGCACGGCTCGGCAAAACTCTTCATTCTAAAAACCAATGATAGACGAAGAAGAAAACATCTTCTGGGTAGAACAGGAGAAACTTGCCAAAGAGCAGGCTCGAATCACCCGCAGCAAAAGGCAGGCAAACTCGGAAGACTACTGGTGACGATTTCGATGAGATGCGTGATATCTGCGACTATATCACAAAAATGGTCGCGAAAGTAAAGCGGTGAAGTCTCAAATTCACCACGCCACTAGCGCTGCACCCGAGATCGACATACTCCTCTAGGAAGCTCAGAAGCCTCCTTCCACTAAGAGGAGAATCTCAGACCCTGGGAAGATCAATATCCCTATGTAAGATGGTATCACTGATCCCAAAGCGCACCTGCAGACATTCCAAATCGTGATGGGTAGGGCCAAACTCAGGCAAACAAAAGAGACGCCGGATACTGCCGCCTCTTCGTCGAAAATCTCCAAGGAGCAGGCCTCGAATGGTTTTCTCACATAAGACAAAATTCCATCGGAAGTTTCCGCCAACTCGCTTCAGATTTTCTCAACCAATACTCCATGTTCATAGAAAGGGAAACCTCTGACGTCGACCTTTGAGTATGTCCCAAAAGGAAGACGAACATCTCTGCGATTTAAAAAGTTAGCGGGACCAGCGATAAGGTTTCTGTTGATGAGCTCAAAAAGACGCTCTAGTACAAGTCCAAGTTCAGGAAGTCGATATCTCTAAAAAAAACTGCACACGATCCAGGATGCTCTCCACAAAGCCACATACTATCGCAAAAACATAAACCCACAAGAGCATCTTCAAAAGATATAGCAGCTGAGCAGAAGGCAAAAAAAAATCTCTGATATGACAAGTACGTACATCACGAGGGTGAAAGTATCTGAGGAGCTCATAACTATGCCATTAACTCCGCACCGAACATGGAAAAACATCGGGAAATACGTGGACCCAAAATTCCACTTACGAAGAGAATACCTTCTGCGAGTTTCACCAGACTAAGGGACACTCCACTATGAAGTGCAAAGTTCTCAGTGCAATACTAACGGCAAAACTACTCGCAGAAGAAATATCGGAACTAACCGGTATAAAAGATTCATCGGAGACACCAACCATCAACCAAAAAACGACCAAACCCCAGCAGCTGGAGACACTTTTCAAGGGAACCAGTCGGCCGAGAATGGGAAACACAGAGGAAAACCTGATGATAGAGGCAGCGACAATAATCGTCATAGAGTAAACATGATCATCGGAGGATCACAGTACTGCCACAACACTTTCTCATCAATAAAGGCTTATCAACGGAAGACCGAGTCAAGTACTAACTGGTCTCCACCCATCGATGTCCCAAACGACAGAGTCACTTTCGAGGAATATGAGACCGTCGGAATCGACAAACCTCACAATAACCCTCTTGTGATCGATCTTGTGAAAAGGATCTCTAAGTCGCCAGGGTCCTCGTGGACATGAGAAGACCATTGACATTATTTTCCGAAACACCCTCAACAAGGATGAACGTCGACCTGTCTGAAATTACACCAATGCCAAGACCACTTACTAGTTTCTCTGTCACAACATCGTTGACTCTCGGATTGATCAGACTCCCGATCATGGCCAAAGAAATCATGAAAATTGTCAACTTCGTAGGTGTCGATCGTCCTGTAATCTTTATTTTGATCATGGGAATACCCTTGATAAACTCCATGAAGACAGTGCCATCGACATACCACCTGGGCATCAAGTTCCCAACCCCGCACGAAACCGCAGCAATCTGGGGATGCC
Source organism: Moricandia moricandioides (assembly GCA_905132885.1). NCBI lineage: Eukaryota > Viridiplantae > Streptophyta > Magnoliopsida > Brassicales > Brassicaceae > Moricandia > Moricandia moricandioides. Next base: position 53,937 of record CAJHQQ010001005.1, on the reverse strand, counting down.
AAAAACAGTTGCGACTTTGCTTCCTTGCCGAACACAAGCTGAGGAAAATCATGACCAATGCTGCTAGGGCCTGATATTTACCACTTTTAGACTATGATACATCCCTATATACAGTCTATTATATGTGTTTGGAGTCTGTTTAGAGTATTTTCTGGTTTAGGTATGTTTTGGAGAACATTGTGATTCTGGAGCTTTTTGATATGCAGAGCTGCACAGACGCGTCAGAAGTTTTGCTATGGATGAAGACCTTTCCGCGACGCTATTGAGCTGATCTTTAGATACAAAATAGAGCGTTAAGTTAGATTTCTAATGCACCAGTTTGAGGTCCGTCTAACGGTTAGATCTTAAGTTATGCATGTTTTACTTAAGAGTGGTTCGTATGCTTTGCGAGAGTAAGATATCGAGGAGATGATAGAGTATTGATCGACAGCACAGCCTTAGTGTTGATCGACACAGATGCCAGAAGGTAGTTCTGACTTGTTTCAAGACCGACTTAAGCCCATAAACCACCACGGATTACCAGAATACCCTTGGACGACTTTAAACCCTATTTATGTGTTCCTAAGCCATTGTTTAGGCAACAAGCTTTTTTTGTTTCATTATTCTAGGGTTAGGAGAGAAGGGAAGAACTCCTTCAGAGTCCTCCTAGAACTCCTTTGGTTTTTTTAATTAATTTCTATTTTATATCTATTCATCTATGATTTTTGTTTCTTTGATCATATCTGAGTAGTTCACCTGTTAGAATTAGTGTTCATAATGGTACTGCTGAATTAGCCCCAAAATATGAATGCTAAGATGAAGTAATATAAATCTTTGGAATCGTTTTTAATGCTTACGTTCTAGAGTAGCTAACTAGAAACCTGACCTTAGAACATGTACAACTACGAGAGTAGGTTTTGTACCATAATTGAATCAATTGAGCTAGGTTGTTAGATGCATGAGAGAGCTGGTATAATTAACATAGTGTACGAACTTCCTGTCTGATTAGCGTCGATCGACACCAGGCCTTAGCTGTCGATCAACAGTGCACTTCTCTGTCCGCATATGAGAGTTGAGACAAGAGGGGGTCGAACTAGTTAACATTTATTGTTCTCGCATATTAATAATTTTCTGCATTATAATTCACTTGCCTAAAACCCTAAATCTACTGTTTTTCCATATTTCCTTCGCTTTTGTATTTTAGATAATTTCTTATTCCTAATAAACTTACAATTAAAACCACTATTTACAGTTTTCCTAGCTTAACCATTAGAGTTATAATAAATCTATTGTGGGCTCTCGCTCTCTGTGGATTTGATCCCTAAGTACTGCAATTTGACCTCTTTTGGCAAGAGTAGTTCGTAGGGTTAATTTGATTGATTGCATTATTAAGAGCACAAACCATAACCCACACGCTGTCAAATTTGGCATTGTTTCCGGGGAGCAAGGATCGCCATTAGATTTAGTTTCTAGTTTTAGTCTAGGCTTTTTCATTACTGCAATTTACTAATAATTTATTTTTCTTGTCTTTCAAGAGCATGCCCAGCAGTACCAAAAGCAACAAGAACCAGGAATTACTCTTCCCAGATCCAGTTGTAATCGAACGCCCGATCCGAAAAAAGATACGTCAAGCAACAACAACATTCAACCGCCGATCGATGCTTCTTCACGACCACCATCGATCGATGGTAGTTCATGAGCTCAGATGGTTGCGACTTTAGTTTTGGTCCAAGTTGAAAGAGGAGACATGTATGACCTAGAAGGTCATTTGCGTAATGCAAAAGGTCAGAGAATTGATGAACATGGGCTGTGATCCCTGAACCAGAAGTAGAAGCATACGTTGCAGTAGCTCGACCTGAAGTTAATTCCCAAGCTGCTCAATGGACACTAGCAGACTACAATTGTCCAGACCAGTTCTTTGCTAAAAGATCCACTATTCGTCCTCTAGCTTTCTAGAGGAACGACTTTGAGATCAAACCGTCCTTCTTCAGCATCCGGTGGATCACGACATGAGCATTCGATGGATCATCTGGAATGGAATCCCTAAGTACTATCTCTTTTGTAAGCTCTTCAATTACTCACTTGCTGGAGAGGCTTCACATTGGCTTAACCAACTACCACCAGGATCTCTGACATCTTGGACAGATATGAAGAATGTGTACCTGCATAATTTCTATGATGATGCGCGAGCAGATGACTTGAGAACCAGAATCGCCATATTCACACAGGAACCTGGAGAATCATTCAGAAGCTCTTGGTTCAAATTTAAGTCTTACTAGAGAGACTGCCCACACCACGGTTTCAACAAGGTGCAGCAACATAGCACCTTCTTCAGAGGTATTGATTTGCAGTGCCAAGTGGCTTTAGACACAACTAGTGAAGGGAATTTCAGCACTAGGAGTCTAGAAGAATCAACAAAGCTTATTGACTCCTAGTGCTGAGATAGAACCAAGAGAATTGATTATGAGAGGGAGAAATAAGCTCAAGCTTTGAAAAAAGAGCAGATAGATGAAGTCAAAGCAAAGCTGAAAAGTGTTCAGAAGTTTCTCAAGGAAGTAAGAAGTGAAAGCCATAGATTCATTGGTGGAAACGGTTTCAGGGAAATAAGAGCTACAACAGAACTCCTATGATGGAGGCAACATGAGCAACTACAACCAGAGTTCACAGCAGTAGAGGCTCAACTACAACAATAGAACCTTTGGATATTCTTATCAGAACCCACATCTAGAGACTCAGGAGAAAACGTTAGAAGCTATGGTTAACAGAGTATTGGAGCAGCAGCATCAAATGACTGTGAATTTCAATGGAAAGATATATGCTGTGTACATCAACCTCAATACAAAGTTTGAGACTCTTAACACTCATGTCAAGAAATTGGAGAATCAACTGGTCCAGATGAGTGAGGACGTTCAGAGACATGAGACCCTGATTAAGGAGAAGGAGGAAGCTGCTTAGAAACACCACGTCAGTGCATTGATATGTGATGATTTTGGCAATATGGTAAAAAAGAACAGCTCCAAGAGGGAAATTTCCGAGTAGAAAGTGCTATGTCTTTCGGTACTTCACACTGGTGTCGAGCGACACCCATTGCTGAGCATCGATCGACAGAACCCTCAGATTCTGTAGCTTTGTGTGAGTCTTCGAACATCAATCGACATCAAGACGTCAACATCGATCGACGGTCTTCGACATCAGAACTAATTTGTCTATGAAGTCTGAATGCAAGCTTGTTTCTCAAACATCTAATTAGGGAGACTCCAGAACATAATGTTGATATACCTGAACCAATGATAACAAAAAGACACTCCGAAAGGAAGCAAAAGATTCCTAATCATCTCCACAAAGAAACAACTGACAAAGAAATGGATGGCTTTGCCAAAAGAATTTTTAAAATTCCTTTATATACTCAATTTGATGAAGCGTACTATAAACATAGATTGTGAATGTTTTTCAGGGAATCCAAGGAGACAGATGAGGACACAGAACACATTTTCAATCACCTCAGAGAGAAGCTGAAGCAGAAGATCACTCTCAAGAAGAAAAGTGACCTTGAGAAGTTAGTGATTCCATGTTTTGTCAAAGGCCATGAGTACCCAATGTTCTCTTCTATATTGGATCACCAATCAGAATTATGCCTAGAGCTATGGCAGAGAAGCTGAGCCTGAAAGTGGAGTCTTCTAGTGATTCATTCACTTTTATGGACTGCTCCATGGTGAATTCAGGAGGGATAACCAGAGACATCCTAGTGCAGATTTCCAACGCCTTAGTCCCAGTAAACTTCCATGTGATGGATATAAAGATTGACTGCAACTCTTCTATACAAATTGTAGGAGCATTCATGGCCACAGTGGGAGCTATTTGCGACATGAAAACAAACAGGCTATATCTATCCTTAAAAGATTCAAATAATTTTTATGAACTTGTTAAAGTCAAGAACAAAGCGTCTCTCATCAAATTGGGTAATGATGCATGACTTGTAGCTACATGTTTCTGCGACTATGAGCACAAGGAAGAGTCGGATGATTGAGCATCGGTCAACACCCATCCAAGGCAATCAGTCGACGGTGACAAAATTCAACAATCGGTCAACACCCACCCTTCAGTATCGATCGACCCTAACCATCCTGATTTAGGATATGATCCGGCGGACCAAGAGTATGATGAGGACTACAAGGAAGAAGAAATCATTGAGTACCGTGGTCTTTCCATGGAAAAAACATGTCTTATTGCCACATGCTTATGTGATTTCGACCTAAAGAAAGAGTCTACGTATACAACATCGATCGACACTCATTTTCAACAATCGATCGACGGTCTCAACAATAAACAATCGGTCGATTTAAACCTCAACCATCGACCAACACTCATGCCACAGATCAGAACGAAGAAGACAGTCCATACGACATTGTCTACACTGGCCAGCAATACCGTGAGTTGGCACCAGAGCACACCAACCCATATTACACAGACCTTTACCTAGAAGAAGCAGCTGAGCATGATACATTTAAGTTCTGGAAATCTAGAGGCTTCAGCCGGTTGAACGAAACCATAGATCCAAAATTGATCGACAAGACACGTCTGCCATCGATCTACGGTCTCACCGAATTTGGATCCAAAGCTTTTGACAACAAAAACCGGAGAAGATTTTGTTGGGAGAAGAGAGATGAGTATGGAGTTTACAGAGATGAGAATGGCAATGCACAAGCCATGGATGGCAGAATCATCAATGTGTCCAAGGTGGACATCAGGGAGATTCTTGAAAGAGCCAACATGCATGAATATACTCATCTATGTTTGCTAGTGTATGAGGCAGACATTCATAGAGCCAGACCAGACACATCAACTTACAGCACACAAGAAGTTGATAACATGGTACAAGGAATTTATAGAGCTCAGGAGACGATTATGGATGACTAGTACAAGAGGCTTGATGACCTGTACCACCCTTCAAAAACAGTATTGGCTGGTTATCCACGTGCACGAAAGAAATGAAGTAGAAGATGGACTACACTCATCAGATTATTCAACAACAACACTCGATTAGAGCAGTTAGTGTTGCCATCGATCGATAGTCATCGCACATCATTTAGGCAGAGGCTGGCAACAGAGACGTTATTGGAAGACAAGCTTTATGATGTTTACTTTTCTCAAAACTTAATGAGGAATAGTATCTACAAGAAATTGGATGATATTTCAGATCCTACTGATGCCAGGCTTAAAAGGCTGAAGGATGCATTCAAACACTCTAGGAAAGGATGAGTAAAATGGAGACTGCTCAAATAAGGTTGGAGAACTAGAGGAGAAGAAGCTGTGAGGAGCTTCATCAGTGCATGGTTTCAGACGGGCAGAGAGTATGTGGATACCTGCTTTCCACATTGGTTTGATGAACCATCTTACTAGTCCAGAAGTCCAAACGTTGAGCTTAAGACTATAACCAAGCGCTGAGTGTGAGGCAACCCACTATGTAGTAAGTTTTAATTTATTTTTTTCACGATTTAGTTATTAATTACAGTTTTTATTTATTTAATTTAGGTTTTCAAGAAAAGAGTAGAAAAGTTCGAAACCACCATCGGTCGACATCAAGACTTCACCATTGGTCGATGGCTTGGATGGTTTACCATCAGTCGACAATCTTTACGAAGTTTAGTAACTTCGACTTTCTCTCTACCTTTTACTTATATTTAGTTTTTCCCATCACCGAACAAAACGAGATTATTTATGCCTGGGGGAAGTTTGCTAATGTTTTTATTTATTTTGAGATTTTATTTGTTATATTGACTTAAATTTTTTTTTGAATTTTTTTATTGAGTCAATAAGGGGATTATAATCAGAACTATTTATTGACTAATCACACTATAGCACCGCTCTTAGACATGTTGATTGCAGAGATTACAAAAGATGACAAAGTGGATCATCCTGCCAGTAGATCGCACTTACTAAGAAAATTTTAAGGAACCAAAGTTGATCTCCAACCTAATACTAACTAATTTTCTTGCTTTGGAGCTTGGCATACATCGGATCAGATTCTTCTGCAAGTTTGTAAGGTAATAGTATGTGGATTTCTTATTCCCTTCTCTCTCTCTCTCTCTCTCTCTCTCTCTCTCTCTCTCTCTCTCTCTCTCTCTCTCTCTCTCTCTCTCTCTCTCTCTCTCTCTCTCTCTCTCTCTCTTCAGCATCTATAAAAAGAAAAGATTAAGATGATATCCTGGAAGATGTAGAGGGGTAGCTAAATTACCTATGACCCCATTATTATAATTCAGAAAGAAATTATCACACATTGTTGGAAGAGAGGGAAAAAAATCAGAAATATGATGGCAAGATGGACTGTATCAGCATCATTGTCCATTAAGTTTGATATTTTTAAAGATTCAAAAGAGAGAAAAGAGGGGAAAAAGGACGAGGAAAGACTTTATACCTGTGTATGCATATTTTCAGGAGTTGAGTGAAACACCCCAACCCGGAAATCTTTGCAAAGTCGTAAGAAAAATTCTAAGTAAAAATAATTTGGAAATCTTTCATTAAGTAACATAAGTAAATACTGCAGTTCTAATAATAATCCAGAGTCAATATATCATAATCGTGTGCAATACGCTTCGTAAAAATTTCCATGAAAAATCCCATAACAATCCCGATACTGAATACCCCGTCCCAATGGTCTTCATCGTCCCGCTGTCCGGTCCAATCAAGTACTCGTCACCTGCATCACAAAAGGAGGCATGGGCATACAAAAGTAGTCAGTGAGGACGCTCAATACCGCCCACTACATTCCAATAATCAATCAATCAACTCCCCCTTTCCAACCTAGCAACCTTGTCCCATTCTATCAACTTAGTATTCATTTTCCCATCATTTCTTACTTAGCCATTTCCTATTACTTATTCATTCTCATGCATCAAAACAACCAACCTAACATCCAGTTCTATCATTCGTTTACTTTAACATTTCCTAACATTCCGACCCGAAGGTCCATCAGTCTTTGGCCGAAGCCAACCTATGGCCGTGGCCAAACCTGCGGCCGTAGCCGTACCTGCAGCCGTAGCCGTACATGCGACCGTAGCCGTACCTTCGGTCGTAGCCGAGTCTGCGGCCGTAGCCGTACCTGCGACCGTAGCCGTACCTGCGGCCATAGTCGTACATGCGGCTGTAGCCGTACCTGCGACCGAAGCCAAACCTGCGACCCGTCGGTCCATTACGGCCGTAGCCAAACCTGCGGCCGAAGCAAACCTGCGACCCGAAGGTCCATAACGGCTGAAGGCCAAAACATACTTTCCTTAACTTAATCACGTTCTTCTAATCCCGTACTTTCCTTAAATTACTTTAATTCTTAATCCGTTTCTATAAGATTTCCCATTTAACATTTCAATTTTTGTCGGATCAAATCTAAGTGTTTCACATAAATATCTCAATTAAACAGAACATCATTTCACGCAATCTAACCTGAAAATATCCTATGAACGTATGAATGTTCTTTGATCCTTGAGAACTATCTCGAAGAACGAAGAACGAACTTTCCATAAACAATTTCCATCATACAATTTTCCTAAGAACATTATGAACAAACTTACCATAAATGCATTCTATCCAAGAATAATTCGATCCTAAGGAATCAAACTCGGCAAAATAATCTTTATTGGACTGCCACGAATCACATCCTCACCTGAATTGATCTTAAAAGATCGAAGACTCTGAACTCAGCTGCGTTTTCAGGCGAAGGTTCCTACGGTCCTCCTTGATGGATCCTCTCTTTCCCAACTCTCTCTCTAGAACTGCGTTCTTGCTCTGACATCTCTCTAGGACTTGCTTTGAGTTCTCTCCAAAACTAAGAGCTGGAGGTCCCTTTTATAATACCCTTGGACTTTCTCACCAAGCCGAGAATTAAGTGCAGTTTCCTTAATCGGCTTGGTCAAAACTTGCCCTTAAAGGCTTGACTGATCTACAATTATTTCTTTATATGACTCCCACGAACCCGACCTTCCTTACGATAATCCCGTCAATAATGACTAGTCAACTTGCCTTACTTGGAACCCGCATTCTCGAAGGACCGAACTTTCCTTAATTGGCTCCACGGTCCCTCGATACCTTGCTTATACTCCAAGCGTTTTATGATTAGTTATCGCCATTTAGTCTTAGTTAATAATACTTAGTTAGCAAGGATAGTTCGATGCTTAGAGAAAATCGAATTCTAATTCCATTCTTGACATATACAAGTGTTCCAACACTCTCCACGATCTTAATCTTTAACAATAAAAATAATTCGGGAACGGGTCGTTACAACTCTCCCCCACTCAAGAGGAATTCATCCTCGAATCCACACTCACTATCTGCTCATGCACTTGGGTCTCAAATAACTCTGGATACTCAGCCCTCATCATGGTTGAACGCTCTTTTGTAGTCTCAGATATCCCATCCCGGTCCCACACCACTTCTACCATAGGAACTCTCTTCCTCTTAATTTGCTCGTCTGGAAGCATTGTCACTTGTATTGGTTTACCATGGGTCGACATACAATAACTCAAATCTTCAGGTGGCTGTGAGACAATCAGTGTCGGATCCCTTAACACTTTCCTCAGTTGAGACACATGGAACACATCATGGAATGGATGGAGCTCGTCGGGAAATTCCAAACGGTATGCCACTGGTCCAACCCGTTCTACGATCCTAAACGGTCCCATATACCTCGGCTGTAGCTTCCCCATCTTTGCCGTTCTTGCCTTTCCCTTAAATGTCACTCTTCTTAAGTAAACCTTCTCCCCAACTTGGAATTCTAGTTCCCTCCTCCGCTTGTCTGCATAGCTCTTCTGTAGATCTTGGGCCTCCTTCATTTTCTCCTTGACAAACTTAATCATGTCTGTAGTTTCTTTTATCACCCCTGGGGAGAGATCTCGACCCTCCCCCACTTCAATCCAACACAAGAGGGTTCGACACGGACGACCATACAAAGCTTCGTACGGTGACATTCCAATACTTGAGTGGTAACTGTTGTTGTACGCAAACTCAGCTAGTGGTAAATGCTTCTCCCATAGTTTACCCCAATCTAATACACAAGCCCGCAAAAAATCCTCGAGGGATTGGATCGTCCGCTCCGATTGCCCATCCGTTTGCGGGTGATATGCCATGCTCATGTGCACTTTGGTTCCCAGTGATTTCTGGAATGCCAACCAGAAATTTGAGGCAAAACGTGGATCTCGATCTGACACAATGCTAACAAGAACACCATGAAGTCTCACAATCTCCCTCATGTAGAGTTCAACACATTTATCCACACCATCTGACATCTGGAACGGAAGGAAGTGTGCTGACTTAGTTAAGCGGTCCACTATCACCCATACTGAATCCTTGCAGCCCTTGTTCTTTGGAAACCGGCACACGAAGTCCATCGTGATCATATCCCATTTCCTCTCAGGCATTGGTAAACTCTGCAATAAGCCACTCGGAACCTGATGTTCTGCTTTCACCAACTGACATGTAGGGCACTTGGCTACCCATCCTGCTACATCCCTTTTCATCCCTGGCCAATGGTAGTACCGCTTAAGGTCATGGTACATCTTCGTTGCCCCCGGATGTATGGAGAACTAAGATTGGTGTGCTTCCTTCAGTACCTTCTCCCTTAACTTCTTGTCGTTTGGGACACATACTCGTCCATGGAAGATGATCGTCGCGTTGCCAGTGTTCCAATACCCCACAACACCATCTTTGATCATCTTAACCAGTGTTTCATCTTCCCCTTGAGCCAACCTTATTTGGGTTAGTAGGTCAGCTTGATTCACCACCTCCTCTCCTAGACAGACGTACTCGTCGGCCAACACATTAACCCGTAGAATCCCCAACATCGAAATCAACCCTTCCATCTCCTTCTCGGCCGAGACACTCGCCCTTCAGCGACTCAGTGCATCAGCTACTAATTTAGCTTTCCCTGGGTGATATACTATATCTAAATCAAAGTCTGCCACCATCTCCATCCATCTTCCCTGTCTTAGGTTCAACTCTGGTTGAGTGAAGATGTATTTAAGGCTCTTATGGTCCATAAACACTTGGACTTTTTCCCCATAAAGGTAAGACCGCCAAATCTTGAGTGCAAACACCACCGCTGCCATCTCCAAATCGTGAGTGGGATAATTCTCCTCGTGTTTCCTCAGCTGTCGAGATGCATAAGCAATCACACGTTCTTCTTTCATCAAGACGCAACCTAACCCCCTCTTGGATGCGTTTGTGAACACAACATATGCCACTCCTGGCTGAGGCAGTACTAGCACAGGTGTACTCATCAATCTATCCTTCAAGCTCGTAAAGCTCGCCTCGCATTCTGCAGTCCACTCGTACTTCACATCCTTGCCCATTACCCAAGTCAATGGCTTAGCTAAGCTTGCAAAGCCCTTCGCAAACCGACGATAGTAATCTGCTAACCCCAAGAAACTCCTTATTTCTGTGGGCATTCCCGGCCTTGGCCAATTTGCAATGGCCGCAACCTTTTCGGGATCCGCTGCAACTCCTTCTTCGGAGACCACGTGGCCTAAGAACTGAATCTGCCTTTGCCAAAAGCTGCATTTTCTTAGCTTAGCAAACAGCTTCTGCTCCCTTAGTTTCTCCATCACCAACCTGAGATGCCCCTCGTGTTCCTCTGGAATTTTTGAGAACACCAAAATGTCATCAATAAAAATGATTACAAACTCATCCAAGAACTTATGGAACACTCCGTTCATCAGCTTCATAAACGCCACTGGAGCATTTGTCAACCCGAATGGCATAACTACGAATTCAAAGCGGCCATACCTCGTCCTGAATGCAGTCTTTCTAATGTCGTCCTCTGCCATAGGGATTTGATGATAACCCGATGCCAAGTCGATCTTCGAGAACCATGATGCTACCTTGAGCTGATCCAATAACTCATCGATTCGAGGTAAGGGGTACTTATTCTTTATTGTCACTTGGTTAAGACCTCGATAATCAATGCACAATCGGAAACTACCATCCTTCTTTTTGATGAACAATACTGGTGCACCCCAAGGTTAGCTGCTCGGCCTAATGAATCCCTTCTCGATCAATTCCTCCAGTTGTTTTTTCAACACTGCCATTTCCGTTGGAGCCATACGGTAAGGCCTAAGGGGCTTTGGAAATAGGAGCAGTTGCAGGCTCCAACTCTATCGTAAACGATTCATTTCGCGTTGGCGGTAATCCGGTGAGATTTTGGAATACATCTTCAAATTCTTGTACCACTTGAATTTCATTCAACAACACTTCCCGATCCGCACCAGAAATGGTGATCTTTGCTATGAACGACTCACATCGTTTCTCGACCATCCGTTCTGCTCTTAATGCCGATATTACCAGAATTCCAGTCTCCTTCTTCTTTCCTTGAAACACGAGCTTCCCTTCCTTCTGAGTAAAGGTCACTCGAAATTTCTCACAGTCCAACTTAGCTCGATAGTGTGCTAGCCAGTCCATCCCAAGAATTTCTTCATACCCCTTGATTGGTAGCACGATCAGATCGCCAAGCATGTCCACATCGCCTACTAAAATTGACACACCTCGATAAATAGCATGCGTCTTCAATATCGCACCTCCCGCCGCATGAACCATCCTGATGCTTTCCTCGATACCATTCTTAGCCGCCCAACGCGCAACCACTTTAGGACGCATAAACGAATGCGACCCCCCGGAGTTAAACAAAGTGTGGGGTTTAGTCCTCCCAATACTAACAATTCCTACACAACCGTCACGTATTCCCTATGCTAAGCATTTCATTCAACCATAAAAAGATAATGTAAGGGATAGAAATTACCATCGATTGTGTTTGCCTCATTCTCCACGCCCAGCATATGCACCCTTGGTGCTACGTTCTGCCTCTTAGCTGGTGGTTGCTGATCCCCTTTCGGGCGTTCACCACGCGTACGAGCTTGTTGCACATTTGCTTGTGCTCTGCAGTCTCGCGCCAGATGTCCAGCAACACCACAACGGTAGCAATTCCATGCGCCTCCATTAGGACAGTCCCGGATTTGTTGGTCCATAGTTCCACACTTGAAGCATCCACCAGCACCCTGACGACACACACCGCGATGCATCTTACCACACGTTCCACATGTAAGCACAGCTGCGCCGACCGCCTGGTTCTCAACTCGCTTAGGCCTCGACGACACCTGGTTCCTCCGTGAACGCTCATGCCTTGCAACTTCCTCCAGTCCATTCTAAACCAAAGCTGCTTTCTCAACCAATTTCCCAACGGTCTGATAATCTTTTCTCACCATTGGTCATAAGCTCAGGCTTCATCCCGCGCATGAACCTTTCAATTTGATGCTGCTCATCATCCATCTCCCATCCAACATATATTTTGAGTCGGTTAAACTCCTGATTTTAGTCGTGCACCGATTTTACGCCTTGACGAAGCTCAAGGAATGCGGTTTCCAACTTAATACGAGCCTCGGTTGGAAAATATTTTCTCATGAATTCCTTCTTAAGAGACTCCCAATCGTGCACCCTTGTCGGGTCTCCGCGAAGCACTCCTTTCCACCACTGATATGCATCACCCTCAAGGCAAAAGACTGCAAGGTCTCTTTTGTGCTCCTCTCGGAAATGCAGCGACAGAAAGTTACGCTCCAACCGACTCCTCCATTCATCTGCTTCTATCGGCTTACACCCACCAGTAAACTGTCCTGTGTTGAGGTTCGTCATCTGGTTCATCAGCTCCAAATAGCTTGGCACCCGCGTTCGTCCTTGCTGCACCCCATTTGCCCCCTCTCCCTCCTGCACCAAGGCTGCAACCGGAAGTTGAAGACGCTGAAACATCTGCGTAAAGAATGCCTGTATCATTGGCATAATGTTGGCCATTGCCGCATCCATTGGAGGAGCACCCGGGGGTGGGGGAGGTATCTCTTCATTGGTCGCACCCCTTGCAACACCATCGACCCCCGCAGCACCAGTTCTATCGGTCCCACCATTTCCCACGTTCACATTATCTTCCTGAACATCCTTCACGTTTCTCCTAGTATTAGCCATCTGCATCGACACTTAAGTTAGCTCACACTTACACCTGTTCATCCAGCAATTCTCTTGGAAATTACACCAAGAAATCCAATCATAACGCACATTCATAACAAACATCACATAATCGTAAACACTTATCCTTCACGCGAGACTTAGACCGAACTTTCCTTAATTGGCTCCACGGTCCCTCGATACCTTGCTCATACTCCGATCGTTTTATGATTAGTTATCGCCATTTTGTATTAGTTAATAATACTTAGTTAGAAGGATAGTTCGATGCTTAGAGAAAATCAAATTCTTATTCCATTCTTGACGAATACAAAACACTTAGAAATATTTTGCTCTCATACAAAACAACCTCTCCACGATCTTTCTTTAAAAATAAAAATACTTCGGGAACGGGCCGTTACATTGAGCCCATGTGTCCTTTGATCGATACTCCCAAGGTAAAGCCTACACTTTATTTTATGCGAATAAATGATATCAGTAGAGGGGTGTGTCAAATTAGTATTTGTTGAGTTGCTTACATAATGGTTTTGGTTACTATACTAGGATATGACATATATAGTTTCTCTTTGATTGGCATCATTTGCTGTTGTTTCAATATAGTAGGGGTGATAGTTATAATTATACATTATGTGAGTCCCCGCTTTTCAAACCTCTTCAACATGAATACCTTTGTTTTGCTTAAGGACAAGCAAATTGTTAAGTATGGGGAAGATGATAGGGCCTGATATTTACCACTTATCAGCCTTATTTAGACTCTATTATATGTGTTTGGAGTCTGTTTAGAGATTTTTAGGTTCAGGTACGTTTTTGAGAACATTGGTGATTCTAGAGCTTTTTGAGATGCAGAGCTGCACAGACGCATCAGAAGTTTAGCTATGGAAAGATATCTTTCCGCGGTGCGATTGAGTGGATATTTTAACACAAGATAAAGCGTTAAGTTATATTTCCAATGCCACCGGTTTGAGGTTCATCTGACAATTATATTTAAAGTTATGCATGTTTTACTGAAGAGTGGTCTGTCTGCTTTGTGAGACAAAGCTATCGAGGAGATGATAGAGTGTCAATCGACAGTACAGCCTTACTATCGATTGACACAGATGCCAGAATACGGGCCAGAATTGCTTCAAGAACGACTTAAGCCCAGAAGCCACCACAAATTACAAGAATACCCGTAGACGACTTTAAACCCTATTTATGTGTTTCTAAGCCATTGTTTAGGCAACAAGCTTTCTTTGTTTCATTATTCTAGGGTTAGAAAAGAAGAGAAGAACTCCTTCAGAGTCCTCCTGGAACTCATTTGATTTTTATAATTGATTTCTATTTATATCTATTTATCTATGATTTTTGTTTCTTTGATCATGTCTGAGTAATTCACCTGTTAGATTTAGGGTTCATAATGGTACTGATGAATTAGCCCCAAAATAAGATTGCTAGGATGAAGTAATATTAATCTCTGGAATTGTGTTTAATGCTTGCGTTCTAGAGTAGCTAACTAGAAACCTGAACTTATGACATGGACAACTGCGAGAGTAGGTTATGTGCCAGAATTGATTCCATTGAGCTAGGTTGTTAGATGCATGCGAGAGCTGGTCTAATTAACATAGTGGACAAATTTCCTGTCTGATTAGCGCCGATTGACACCAGGCCCTAGCCGTCGATCGACGGTGCACTTCTCTGTCTGCATACGAGAGTTGGGACAAGAGGGCGTCAGACTAGTTAACATTTATTGTTCTCGCATGTTAATAATTCCTTGCATCCTAACCATCATAATTCACTTGCATAAAACCTTAAATCTATTGTTTTCCGATAATTGCATTCGCTTTTGTATTTTAGATAATTTTTTATTCTTGATAGATTTACAATTAAAACCACTATTTATATTTTTCCTAGCTTAACCAATAGAGTTATAATAAATCAATTGTGTGCCCTCACTCTCTGTGGATTCAATCTCTAAGTACAGCAATTTGACCTCTCTTGGCAAGAGTAGTTCGTAGGGTTAATTTGATAGACTCTGTTGGGGTCAAAAATTGGTCACGACGGAATCAATGCCTGAAACTTCCCGGAAAATGACATCTTTAGAAAAGCGGAGATAATATTTTGAAGAAAAGAAGAGCGGGAAATACAAAACCAAGTTTCGTATGAATTCATACGGTAAGTCCTCGGGAAAGGTATCTCTATGCCTCAAACAAACGAATCCTGAGTGATATACTATGGATTTTACCTATTTTACCTATGATATATATAGTATATTTAGAGTCTTTTATATGCATTTGGTATTGTTTTAGAGTATATACAGGTCTAGGTACTTATTGGAAGCAATTGGAGCTTTTGGACTATTTTGGAGCAATTAGGATTGTCCAACAGAAACTCAGAGTCGGACCCAGATTTATGAATAGGCCATCGATCGACATCACACACTGTACGTCGATCGACGGTGAGTTGGCAGAAAGATTGGCGAGGGCTTGAGAAATTACAAGTTTTACCCATAAGTTTCATTTATTGCAAGACAAGTCCCTGGCCAAAATTTTGAGTATTTATTAGGGTTTTATATCTTTGTTAAGAAAGAACATGAGTGGCCGTAAAGTTACACCAGAGTTTTAGAGTTGGAACACATTGATACATCTATTGGAGAGAAAGATCTAATCATCATTACAAAGAAGATCTTGAACTCCTTATCTTTTTACTCAGTTTATTCTATGCAATTTATTCATGTTCTTAATTGCTATGTATGAGTAGTTCTCAATTAGATTTAGGGTTATTCAATGGTAGTAATGTATTGTTGATTTTATTGAAATTGTTAGGGTAATCTTCTTGGTTCTTTGTTTAAGTTGCTCTTAATGCTAAGTTGAATTTGATCACCTTAATCTTAGAAATTAGGGTTCTATTGCGCAAGTGAGAGCCTGGTTATAACCTGTAATCTATCTTTAACAATCTAAATAACTAGTAACAAACGAGAGTTGAACTAGAAGTTTAGAGAATCAAGTAAACCGTGAAACCAATATTGTTTAGAATGAGCATCGATCGATGCCATCTTACTTCCATCTATCAACGTTCAGCCGAGATGCACGACAGCGATCTACTAAACCCTAAGGTTTAAATTCAGAACGATACTTAATAAAACCCTTGCAATCTATTAGTCTGCATTATCTGAATTTGCCTGAGAATTTCTCCTAAGTCTAATCTCTTATTTTAATCCTCACAAACAAAATCAATATTAAAATCGCTTTTATTGTTATTGTTATAGTTCATCTAGCTTTAATTTGAAAACAATAAGTGTATTGTGAAATCCTAGATTCTCTGTGGATTTGATCCCTAAGTACTACACTCAACCTCTTAATTGAGAGAGTAAAGTGGAAATGTAGGGTTAATTTGAAAGTGAGGAAAATAAACCCCACATAAAATTTGGCGCCGTTGCCGGGGACTCTTTCTTATTGCCATTAGATTTTGTTTAGAATATTTTCTAGATTTTTACTTTACGGTTTGCTAGAAGACATGGTGAACGGCGATTTCAATCACTGTAAACTTTTTCCTTTCTCCCTAGAAGGTGATGCCAGGAGGTGGCTTAACCAGCTACCACCAGGATCCCTGCTTTGTTGGGCAGATATTAGAACCGCCTTCATCAACCACTTATTTGATGAGGACAGATACTGGGAAGCAAGAAGGGAAATATCCACTTTCGTTCAAGGTAGCCGTGAATCTTTTAAAAGCTCTTGGACGAGGTTCAAAAGCTACCAACTTTCTTGCCTCACCATGGATTCTTAGAACCCCAACTCATCAACGCTTTCTATAGAGGACTAAACCTAGACTACCGAACCATCCTTGATACAGCCAGCGAGGGGAAATTCAGCACCCAAAGCCCTGCAAGCGCTCAAAGGATGATAGAAAACATAGCGTTAGGCAGAGCTTTTGAAAAAAAGAGACAGCGAAAGGAAGGAACCACCATTGTTCGCAGAGAAGGAATACTCGATCTGATTTAGAAAAACTCTTGCATCAGTTACAGCCCTTCTGCACGGAAATAACTTATCTCAAAATTATGGTGAGGACGATTCCGCCCCTTCCAACTTCGACGCACGAGTTGAGTTCTCTGATGTGATGAACCTAAACGATCAACGTTTTGGGGAAAGCGCTGGAAATTCCACAAGCAACTACGACACCACATGAACAGATACGAAAAAAGTTCAATGTCAAAAATGATCCAAGTGCTCACTGGAAACAATAGAATACCTGCCGATTTTTATGAAAACTTAGACCTGATATACTCAGAGATGACAGAAAAAATTGACACTCTGAGCGAACAAATTAAGAGGATCGACAACCAAGTGGTGAGCAACGCTATGTCCATCAGGAGAGAGGACGGATTCTTACCTGGTAAAACAAATGCTAACCCTAGGAGCCATTGCAATGTCGTAGTTTTACGAACTGGTAGACAACTCAACCCTGGCGTTAAATAAAGCATTAACATTGATAAATTCGAGAAAATCTCGACGGATGAAAAAGAAAAATTGCATCCCATCCCGCTCGAAATTTACGAGGAAGACCCCGAAATTCTTCTTGAAACTGAAGCATCAAGCAAAAAGACAAACTTGAAGAATCAATTATCGAACCTAAGGGAAAGAACACAGACGTGGGAGACATCGATCGACACCCAGTACTTGACATCGATCGAGAGACTTTACCTAAAATTAATCGACTCCCTGAAGAAAGAATTGGTCGACGCTCTGATCCAAAATCAACCAACACGTTTACAACAAGGACCTACCAAGCGAAATCCCCCTTTCCTTCGAAAAACGCTAAGCAAAAGAAGAAGCAGCTAAAAAAGTGATATGCAAAAAAGCGTTTGACAAAGTAAACATTGAGATGACGCTAAACGATGCCATTCACATATCATCTGCTATTAAGCAGTACGTGAAAGATCCAGCGTCACAAGGATTCCATGAATAAGAACACTGCGTGATGATGGTGTCTGAAGAGATGAGCGAAATTATTCAAGGAAAAGCTCCAGTTAAACTCCTTGATCACGATAGTTTCGTTTTGGACTGCACTATTAACGATGAGAGATTTCAAAGATTCCTTTGCGATTGAGGCTCTAGTGTCAACCTGATGCATTATTCAGTTGCAGTCGCTCTCGGGTTAATAGAGTTTCAATCTACCAAGGATACACTCGTTTTAGCTGATATATCCACTAGAATTCTGGAAGGTGTACTTGAGGACGTACCCGTACGTATTCACAACTGCGATATAACCGCAGATTTCATAGTAGTTTAGTACGAGCGAGAACCTCAAAATCCCATTATCTTAGGAAGACCTTACCTGGAAATTGTCGGGGAAATCATTGATGTCATAGAAGGACGTATATGCCTCAACATAGGGAAGATACCGATGGTCTTTGATATGTAGAAGATAATAAAAAAACCTTTGATCGAAGATCAAACCTACCATATCGATTACCTTTCCGACCTAGCAGAAAACTCATTCACAAACACATGCTCGAGCGAACCGCCAGAGAAAGCAAGCATGTCTCCTTATGAAGACGTCTCTGCGTTAGAAGATCGCACTGGATAGTATGCAAGGTTAATGGACGCCACAAAAGAAATCTTTAATGTCAATCTTGATGAATTTGATCTATCAAGCCCCGTCGATCGACATCCCAATATCACCATCGATCGACAGCGTAACGTGACCGACGACTGTAGCAAAGAAAAAGCACCCAAAATCGAGCTTAAATCTCTTCCAGCCGGTCTTAAATATGCTTTTCTTTATGAAAGTTCCTATCTTGTCATCAAAAATGCAAACTTGAGTAGCGGAGAACAAGCACTGTTGTTGATTAAACTTCGGAAGCACCGCAAGTCTCTCGATTATTCGTTAGATGACATCCCGGGAATTTCCCCTACTCTATGCATGCATAGGATACACCTTGATGATGAATCAAAATCTTCCATCGAGCATCAGAGGAGATTGAACCCTAATTTGAAAGAGGTAGTCAAAAAGGAAATCATGAAACTTTTAGAAGCAGACGTCATCTATCCGATCTCAGACAGTAATTGGGTTAGCCCGGTTCATGTTTTCCCAAAGAAAGGAGGAATTACCGTGGTAAAAAATGATAAAGATGAATTGATCCCTACTAGAACTGTCACTGGACACAAAATGTATATTGATTACAGAAAACTAAATGCTGCTACACGAAAGGACCATTTCCCTTTACCCTTTGTCGATCAGATGTTGGAAAGGCTCGCGAGCTACGAATACTATTGTTTTCCCAACGGGTATTCCAGATTCTTCCAGATCCCCATACATCCGGATGACCAAGAAAAAACCACCTTACATGTCCCTATGGAACATTCGCATATCGCAGGATGCCTTTCGGACTATGTAATGCCCCTTCGACTTTCCAGAGATGCATGATGTCAATATTCACCTATATGATCGAGTAATTCATGGAAGTTTGTATGGATGACTTTTCAGTTTATGGTCCAAATTTCAAGGCATGTCTCGATAACCTGTGTAAGGTATTAGCGAGATACGAAGAGAAAAATCTGGTTTTGAACAGGGAAAATGCCATTTCATGGTCAACAGCGGAATTTTCTTGGGACACAAGGCCTCAGAAGCCAAAATTGATGTTGACAAGACAAAGATTGACGTAATGAAAAAATTGCCACCACCCACTAATGTCAAAGACGTTAGAAGCTTTCTAGGACATGCTGGATTCTATAGGCGACTCATTAAAAGATTTTAGCAAAATTGCTAGACCCCTTACTTCACTTATGTGCAAAGAGGTAAAATTCAATTTTATGCCCGAATGCCTCAAAGCCTTTGAAACAATCAAATCAGCACTTGTATCCACCCATGTTGTCCAGGCACCAGATTGGCATCTGCCATTTGAAATTATGTGCGACGCGAGCGATTTCGCTGTAGGTGCTACTTGGACAGAAGAAAGATAAAAAGTTGCACGCTATGTACTACGCCAGTAGAACTCTAGACGATGCACAACGTAATTATGGGAGAACATACAAAGAGTTATTCTCTGTGGTATTCGCCTTCGAAAAATTCTGACCCTATTTAGTCTGCTCGAAAGTAGTAGTTCACACCGACCACGCAGCATTGAAATATTTAATCACTACATGAAATATGGGTTTTGATAGCAGTAGATGATAGCGTTTTCTGCTTTGGTGCTATGGTTGACATACCCCTTACATTTAGATAGCGTTTTTTAAAATGCAAACGCTATGTTTGGTTGGTCTAATTTCAATTCTTCACACAATTATTAGAAATGTAGTATACATAGCATAATCGATTTTGAAACGTTATGCATAACTAAAGTGGGAAAATTATTAATTTTCTCTCTTACCCTCATTTTAGTTTCCCTCTTACTCTATTTTATTTCTCAGCCATCCCTAAAACTTAAATAATTTTTTTATTTTTATTTCAGCCCTAAACTTATATATTTTCTTATTGTGATTCAAATCTTAAGCTTAAGTTCAAATTCAATATCTTTTTTTGTAAAAAAAAAAGCAAGTTCAATAACACATTAAACTTAAAACTTAAACAATTTGTCTCAAAAATCTATATATATATCCATAACATTTAAAATTTCTAAAATTCGATATAACAAATAAACAATGAAGAGTTATAATTATTTTATTTATTTTTCTGTTTCTTCTTTCTTAAATTTCATTTGGTTAAGAAAAAAATCATATGGATAACCGTAATGATTAATATTAACCATTGATTACAAATGATCTAATGGACCAAAATGCTTCTCAACACTTCTCAGATCTATAGCATCTCCTTTCTAGCTTTCTCTACGCTCCTAGCTCCTTTCCTCTTCGAAACAGCATCGACAGCTCCTACCGCGTCGTACACATCCAATATCCGGTGAATTCCTCCGGCTGTTTCCAACAACCCGTAAAGCCTCTTCCTTTAAACCTCACCGGCAAAGGAAGCCCCTCTTTCATCACCGAGACGAACCTCTTTCATCAATGAGCTTTTGTAAAAAGATCACCAACGATAAATTCGAGAAAATCCCGACGGATGAAAAAGAAAAATCGCATCCCATTCCGCTCGAAATTTACGAGGAAGACCCCAAAATTCTTCTTGAAACTGAAGCATCAAGCAAAAAAGACGACCTTGAAGTATCAATTATCGAACCTAAGGGAAAGAACACAGATGTGGGAGACGTCGATCGACACCCAGTACTTGACATCGATCGAGAGCCTTTACCTAAAATTGATCGACACCCTGAAGAAAGAATTGATCCACGCTCTGATCCAAAATCAACCGACACGTTTACAACAAGGACCTACCAAGCGCAATCCCCCTTCCCTTCGAAAAACGCTAGGCAAAAGAAGAAACAGCTAAAAAAGTGATATGCAAAAAAGCGTTTGACAAAGTAAACGTTGAGATGATGCTAAGCGATGCCATTCACATCTCATCTGCTATTAAGCAGTACGTGAAAGATCCAGCGTCACAAGGATTCCATGAATCAGAACACTGCGTGATGATGGTGTCTGAAGAGATGAGCGAAATTATTCAAGGAAAAACTCCAGTTAAACTCCCTGATCCTGATACCTTCGTTTTGGACTGCACTATTAACGAGGAGAGATTTGAAAGATCCCTTTGCGATTGAGGCTCTATTGTCAACATCATGCCTTATTCTGTTGCAGTCGCTTTTGGGTTAATAGAGTTTCAATCTACCAGGGATACACTCGTGTTAGCTGATATATCCACTAGAATTCTGGAAGGTGTACTTGAGGACGTACCCGTACGTATTCACAACTGCGATATAACCACAGATTTCATAGTACTTCAGTACGAGCGAGAACCTCGAAATCCCATTATCTTAGGAAGACCTTTCCTGGCAATTGTCGGGGAAATCATTGATGTCAGAGAAGGACGTATATGCCTTAACATAGGGAAGATACCGATGGTCTTTGATATGGAGAAGATAACAAAAAAAACCTTTGATCGAAGATCAAACCTACCATATCGAAGATCAAACCTACCATATCGATTACCCCAATGGTGATATTGGGGTGTCGATCGAGCGAACCGCCAAAGAAAGCAAGCATGTCTCCTTATGAAGACGTCTCTGCGTTAGAAGATCGCACTGGATAGTATGCAAGGTTAATGGACGCCACAAAAGAAATCTTTAATGTCAATCTTGATGAATTTGATCTATCAAGCCCCGTCGATCGACATCCCAATATCACCATCGATCGACAGCGTAACGTGACCGACGACTGTAGCAAAGAAAAAGCACCCAAAATCGAGCTTAAATCTCTTCCAGCCGGTCTTAAATATGCTATTCTTTATTAAAGTTCCTATCTTGTCATCAAAAATGCAAACTTGAGTAGCGGAGAACAAGCACTATTGTTGAATAAACTTCGGAAGCACCGCAAGTCTCTCGGTTATTCGTTAGATGACATCCCGGGAATTTCCCCTGCTCTATGCATGCATAGGATACACCTTGATGATGAATCAAAATCTTCCATCGAGCATCAGAGGAGATTGAACCCTAATTTGAAAGAGGTAGTCAAAAAGGAAATCATGAAACTTTTAGAAGCAGACGTCATCTATCCGATCTCAGACAGTAATTGGGTTAGCCCGGTTCATGTTTTCCCAAAGAAAGGAGGAATTACCGTGGTAAAAAATGATAAAGATGAATTGATCCCTACTAGAACTGTCACTGGACACAAAATGTATATTGATTACAGAAAACTAAATGCTGCTACACGAAAGGACCATTTCCCTTTACCCTTTGTCGATCAGATGTTGGAAAGGCTCGCGAGCTACGAATACTATTGTTTTCCCAACGGGTATTCCATATTCTTCCAGATACCCATACATCCGTACGACCAAGAAAAAACCACCTTACATGTCCCTATGGAACGTTATCATATCGCAGGATGCCATTCGGACTATGTAATGCCCCTGCGACTTTCCAGAGATGCATGATGTCAAAATTCACCGATATGATCGAGTAATACATGGAAGTTTTTATGGATGACTTCTCAGTTTATGGTCCAAATTTCAAGGCATGTCTCGATAACCTGTGTAAGGTATTAGCGAGATACGAAGAGAAAAATCTGGTTTTGAACAGGGAAAATGCCATTTCATGGTCAACAGCGGAATTTTGTTGGGACATAAGGCCTCAGAAGCCAAAATTGATGTTGACAAGACAAAGATTGACGTAATGAAAAAATTGCCACCACCCACTAATGTCAAAGACATTAGAAGCTTTCTAGGACATGCTGGATTTCTATAGGCGACTCATTAAAACATTTTAGCAAAATTGCTAGACCCCTTACTTCACCTATGTGCAAAGAGATAAAATTTGATTTTACGCCCGAATGCCTCAAAGCCTTTGAAACAATCAAATCAGCACTTGTATCCGCCCGTGTTGTCCAAGCACCAGACTGGGATCTGCCATTTGAAATTATGTGCGACGCGAGCGATTTCGTTGTAGGTGCTACTTGGACAGAAGAAAGATAAAAAGTTGCACGCTATGTACTACGCCAGCAGAACTCTAGACGATGCGCAACGTAATTATTGGAGAACGGACAAAGAGTTATTTTATGTCGTATTCGCCTTCGAGAAAAAAATCATATGGATAACCCTAATGATTACTATTAACCATTGATTACAAATGATCTAATGGACCAAAATGCTTCTCAACACTTCTCAGATCTGTAGCATCTCCTTTCTATCTTTCTCTACGCTCCTAGCTCCATTCCTCTTCGAAACAACATCGACAGCTCCTACCGCGTCGTACACATCCAATCTCCGGTGAATTCCTCCGGCTGTTTCCAACGACCCGTAAAGCCTCTTCCTTTAAACCTCACCAGCAAAGGAAGCCCCACTTTCATCACCGAGATGAACCTCTTTCATCAACGAGCTGTTGTAAAAAGATCATGATCGCAACTTGTGTGTGAGAGAGATATTGAAGAGATTCAGATATGGCTTGGTTAGCTAGATCCATCGCGAACTCACTCAAGCTCGACGAGGACGACGACGATGTCGAGAAGCCACGGCCTGATGATGATGAGTCAGCTCAGAATCTATCGGTGTCGGAGTCACAGTCTCCTCGAGGAGTTAAATAAGACATCTCGGAGCTTACCAAGACCTTGAGAAGCCAATTCTGGGGTGTATCTTCGTTCCTCTCGCAACCATCTCCATCTCCGGATCTCCAGGGGAGAGAAATCATCAGAGCCCAGATCATGCGGCGGAGGAGGACGAGGACGAGGATCTGATCGCTGGGATCTAAACTCAGTCAACACGGTGCCTTGCTTCTCTCCACTCCTCAAGTAACTAGTAGCATCTCAGGTTTCATGGGATGTAAAGTCTAGCTGATGTGATTCTTGTGTTACTCGAAGCAAGATCAATGTTATTTCACGAGTTACAGAAAATAAACAGAGCACCTGTGGAAGCAGCAGAGAGAGCTATGTGGTTCTGATATCTTATGGGAACCTCTGTTTCAAGAAAGATGGCCCTTGTTGTCCACTTTTGATGAAGCTACAATACTCTGTTTCCTGATGCACTAACCGATTATGAAACTTCTCAGGTAGAGGGAGTTACACATCTCCATATATTCTTGTTTCTTTCATATTTAAGTAGTATTAGAGTTTTTATTTCTACTTTTGAAGTTTGATTTGAGTAGTTCTAGGGTTTATTTATATTTATAAAGAAAAAAAGATAATATTTACTTTTTTTGAGCCATTGATTGCTTTTTCAATCAAAGATCCAAAATCAGTCTCCTATCTATCTGCACCTTTGTTTTCTATTGGCTAGACTCGGATCACCTTCTTGACTGTTAGATGATACTCAATCAACGCTTGAGATTTGTCTCCCTCTTTTTCAATTATTTTCAGAGAGAGAGAGAGAGAGAGAGAGAGAGAGAGAGAGAGAGAAAGAGACGATGGGTAAATAAATCGACGCCATAGCAAACCTCGGCTCCTTCTCTTCCTCTTCCTCCGCCGTACAAGCCAAAAGGTTCCAATCAAACCAACAACGCAATCGATCGGCCACCTCCCTCTGGTTCAGTCTAATCAGTCTCTTTCAACTGTCGACGAAACCGCGATGCTCGTCACCACCACCATCGCTTCTCAGATCCGTCTTCACCGGAGTCGCCACCACCACCGTCACGCTCATCATAACCACCACAGATCACTTCTCTGTCTCTCAAGCTACGCCTCTCATTCTCTCTGTGTTTTTTGGGTTCTTGTTACAGTAAAGTTTTATGCTTTATATGTTTTGATTTGAAGTTAAGTTTGTTTCTTTAATTTTTTGTTCCTTGTAAAGGTGGTGGTCGTGACTCGTGAGGAAGAGCTGGTTTTGTGCAGAGGAGATGTCTCAAACTCGCCTCCGTCTAGACTCACACGAATGTTGCAGTCTCTCACTGGAATGCCAAGAGCATCCTTTGAAGGTATTGTGAGAGTAAAAACTGAGACTTTCTTCTTCTCAGAGTTTTGCTTATATCTACTGACTCTGTAGCAGCGTTATCATTCTCTATGTGTTTTGTTCTTTGCATTATTTTTTTTCTGGTTTGTGTCAAACTCGATACTAATAGGTGGGGTTTCATTGTATTCATCCTAAGAACTTGATTATTCAGGTTGTTGGAAGATAAAGTTAGTTTCTTTACTATGAACTTGACCGCTGTCTTTAGAAACCTCTGTTCAGTGTTTGGTTCTGTTAAAAGGTTGTCTTTTTCATTTTAATTTAATTATTAATTTTTCCGATTGAAGTTGAACTGAGATTGTGATTTGAAGTTGGAGATTTAGCTGATGTTTAATCTGTGTTTTTCTCTCTACAGATTCCCGAGACCCCATGGGAGATTCTATCACGCAGCAGGATTATGCATCTTCCCCAAGTTGCTTCAGCAAAACTTGCTCATTCTACCATCACAATCAAAACATGTATTTTACTCTAGAATGAAGAATCGATTTGCTATGTTGTTATGAGAGCACCACCGAGAGGATATCATGAACTCGAGACAGAGGAGGACGTTGTCGGAGCACCATCACCCGCACATGAATTTGATGATGCAGCGCAATTGTCTGATGATGAAAGTTTTTGTATTAGAGATGATTGTGATGAATTATAGTTGCTGATTGATTTTTTTTGCATGTAAAATTTTTGAGAATTGAGTATATTTTTTTTTGGAATATTTTAATTTTCTTTGAAATTTAATTAGAATAAAATTTTATTTGACATTCTTTGATTATGTATTATTTTAAAAATAAAAATATCAAATAAAATTTGTTATAAACAAAATGAAACAATTACATATAAAAAATGCAATGAAATATTCAAAGATTGCTATTGATAGAAGACGACAATAGTAATTACAAATTGCTATAGTAAATTACACAAAAGCTATAGTTAAAAAGTTATAATATTACTTTCGCAACACTATAATAATAAATTACAATTGCATAATGTGAATTGCTATTAATAATTAAATATCAATAGCACATAAAAAAACCGCAATGCAATGTACGAGACCTATTATCGCGGGCGATATTGGAGCGCTTTCTACAACGCTATGGTAACGTGTGATCGCGCTTTAGCGGTGCTATTAAAACCCTTATTTCCAGTAGTGAATGAACAAAAAAGACGCTAAGCCGAGGCTTTTACGGTGGATTCTCCTTCTCCAAGAATTCGACATAGAAGTCAAAGATAAGAAGGGAGTAGAAAATGGAGTGGCAGATCACTTATCACGAATAAGAGTACACGACATACCTATAGATGATTTCTTACCCACAGAAAATTTCTACTTAGCAGAATCGACCTTCGTTGGTTGTGTTAGTTCAGCGCATGAAGCGGAATCGAGCGACGAGACACTAATACCATCGAACAATTGTAGCCATAAAGCATCGATCGATCTTTTCCATACCCCATCGATCGACGAAGCATTTGAAAAGGACGATGAAGTAATCATTTCAATAAATATAAACATCAGTTGTAATCCTTTGACCCCAAATATTCTCCTGGAAACAGAAGTTTGAGTCGGGAGATATGTGCACTAAACACCACCGATAACCCCTGGTATGCAGATATCGTAAACTATCTTGTGGCTGAAGTAGAACCCGAAATTTTCAAAGGATATCATAAAAAGAAATTATTGAGAGAAATTCAGAGATATCACTGGGATGAACCTTATCTTTACAAACACTATTCTGACGGCATATATAGACGATGTGTTGCCGAAAGCAAAAATCTGGAAATTTTATATCATTGTCACAAATCCTATTACGCTAGACATTTCGCTAGTTTTAAGAGAGTGTCAAAAATCCTACAAGGAGGCTTTTGGTGGCCGACCATGTTTCGAGACGCTCAAGCCTATGTAGCGAAATGCGATCCCTGCCAAAGAAGAGGAAAAGTCAGCAAAAGAAACAAGATGGAACAAATAAATTCATACTTGAAGTTGAAGTGTTTGATTGCTGGGATATCGATTTCATGGGCCCTTTCCCTTCTTCGCATGGAAATAAATACATACTGGTTGATGTAGACTATGTATCTAAATGGGTGGAAGCAATAGCAACCCCGAAAAATGATGCTGCCGTAGTCGTTAAACTCTTCAAGAGTATTATTTTTCCCAGATTTGGAGTTTCACAAATAGTAATAAGCGATGGAGGTACCCACTTCATTAACAAAGTATTCGAAAAAAATGACCTCTTTAGAAAAGAGGAGATAATATTTTGAATAAAGAAGAGTGGGAAATACAAAATCAAGTTTCGTATGAATTCATATGGTAATTCCTCGGGAAAGGTTGCTCTAAGCCTCGAACAAGCGGATCATGAGTGATATACTATGGATCTTACCTATTTTACCTATGATATATATGGCATTTCGAACCGGGCGATCAAGTACTCCTGTACAACTCTTGATTAACTCTATTTCCTAGAAAACTACGTTCTCGTTGGTCCGGACCCTTCACCATCAAAGAAGTTATGCCTTACGGGACAGTTGTCCTATTCAATCCTAAAGGAGAAGTTTTCATGGTGAATAGGCAGCGAGTGAAACATTATTAGGCTAGAGCTGAAATTCCGCATACTCAGACCACTTGTCTGGAGGTGCCTAACCCCGAATGATAAGCACATTTCACGTCAAGCTAACGACTTTAAACAAGCGCTGAGTGGGAGGCAACCCATTAAATTAATAATTTAATAATAATATATATACATATAAAAATACAAATACTAATAAAACATAAAACAAAAACAAGAACGTATATATTAGCAATAATTAATTAAGTAATAACAAATATTTAATAATTATCTATTATTTATGCAATTACAAAAATCTAAACTGAATAATGAGTCACCTACCAGACCATCGACAGATGCTCCTATATTGCCATTGATCGACAGTCGTGCGTCGAGTGGGTTAACTCGACGTGACACCTATTCATAAAACACTTTTCTCCAAAACAGCCAAAAAACAAACACGAGTTCCACACCTGATTTCTCTCCCAAATTTTGGCCGATTTTGCTCGTTTTTGAGTCTAAGCCACACGATTTCTACCCTCTCTACCTGTTTAGCTCTTTAAATCACTCAATATTCAAGGTATGTTCCCCCAAATCTCTTAGTTTAGGGAACTTTTAGGGTTTGAAGAAAAAATGAATCTTTTGTGGTTTAACTCGGAATGTAGAACGATTTAGGGTGCTTGAGTACTATATTAGGGACTATCTATCTATCATCTTTACACATGATTTGCACGGTTTGAGTTGATTTTTTTTGATCTTGTGAAACTGATCCGTGATACAGCATCGATCGATGTCCATGAGTCGATGTCGATGCCCATGAGTCGATGTCGATGCCATTAGGTTCTGTTGATCGATGACCATGAGGTACCATCGATCGACGCTGCTCCTTTCATTTCGACATCGATTCTGATTTGTGCTTTGTATGCAGATGGACGAAAGGAGAAATAAAGAGCGATACGAAGTCGGTGGTCCCAGCGCTCCACCACGGGGTCCTCCATGCCAAGACCATTGGCCCAAAGAAGAGGGGGCTCTACTTGTTACATTCGAGGACATTCCCGACCCTCGAAGAGCGGTGACATCGAGAGACTGCACACACCATTCCCTGAGCGATGAGTGGGATTACTTCGACAGCC
This sequence comes from Moricandia moricandioides, assembly GCA_905132885.1. Classification (NCBI taxonomy): domain Eukaryota; kingdom Viridiplantae; phylum Streptophyta; class Magnoliopsida; order Brassicales; family Brassicaceae; genus Moricandia; species Moricandia moricandioides. Next base: position 24,857 of record CAJHQQ010001005.1, on the reverse strand, counting down.
TCTATTAAAACGCCTGGCAGAGCGTCACCATCGAGCCAACCAAGTTCGCTGATAAGCGAACCCTAAAGAAACTGGGGCTATACACTGATTTTTGACAGATGGTGCAGGAGCTTGGATTGGGAACCATGGCTACTAAGCCATATCCTCTATACCCTGACCTATTGCGGCAGTGCATCTCCACAGATAAGGTCCTCTAGAAGAACCCCAAAGTGAAGGTGGCGCATGAGGCCACCCTGACCTTCTTCATCAGAGGCATCCGGTACAGGATTCCCATCCCGCATCTGTGCGAGATCTATGGCTTCGACATTGGTGCCAGCGCATGTTCAGTCGCTGCTTTCCCTGGCCTACCTACTTTCTGGGGCCTCATTGGGACTGGCCACTTCGACTCTGGCTCAGCCACCCAGATGGTAGTCCGTCACCAGACGCTGCGTTATTTCCTAAAGGTCCTTACCAACACCTTGTTGTGCAAGATGGAACCCAACAAGGTTCATGTTCAGGAGCTGACACTGCTATGCTATTCCATCAGGGAATTAGTTCAGCTTGACGATGGGCTCTTTCTCCACCAATGACTGATCAGCAGGTGAACATGGGGGGCTATATTTGCGGAGCACATGGTGACCCTGAAGGACAAACCCTTCAAGTGTTGTGGCCCGGAGAGGGAGACGATGAAGCTTGTTGACACCCATATTCAGCTTTCTGGGCATTAGTTGGAGAGAGGATTGCGCTTCATGGATGAGGGTCACCTGACGAGGACCCAGTGGCTGAAGGAGGGACGCTTTTGGTCCTTTGTGGATGACGAGGGACCTAGGATGATATCACTTCCAGTGCTAGAGGTGACAGACTTCTCTGACGATCTACAGTGCCTCACATTCCATCCAGCTGAGTATCACATCCACACAACACCCCTTAGAGTACGACGCAGAGGAGGCGTCCGCCCAGAAAACCCCGTTGCAGCAGCTGTAGCCGATGAGCCAGCAAAGCCACCTCCACCTCTCCCAGCCTTCTCTGAGATCCCATAGATCCCCATACACGACCATAGTGATTTCCAGCGAGTCGTGGTGGACGCGCTTCGAGTGATATGGGCCAGGGTAGAGACGATGTCACGATGCCAGTTCTTCAGCCTTCCTAGGACATGTGCCAGATCGCCACCCGGAGCACCACAGTAGCAGCAGCAGGTGGACAAGGATACATCCAACGAGGAGTAGTCTTTTCGATACTCCTTTTTCTTTTATTTCATTTCCATTTGAGACTTATATTTTTTTATTTTTCTTGTTGCCAGTGGATTTACACTAACTATTTATTACTGTTTGCATTTACTTTCACCGTGTGTTTCAGTGTCTAATAGATCTAACCCAAAGAGAGATGATCATAATGGAGAGTAGACACCACGATATCAGTCTGACAGCATAGCATCGATCGACGTCGGCTAGTTGCCATCGATCGATGACGAGCTAACATAGCGTACCGTGTTCCTTAACATTATTTATACTATTACTCATATCAACATTTATTCTATTTATGAAGGTTTACCCGATAATTCGAATAACCATGGATCAATACCATACATTCACCATCAATTCGCGATGATGGTTCACCACGGTCGACGCTCATCTATTACCATTGATCGATACTCCTAACATAGTTGGTATATTTGATTATCTCTAACACTATTTACTTATGATTAATTTCTCCTAACCAATCTGAGGTGGATTACACTGAGGACAGTGTAATTTAAGTCCGAGGGAGGTTTGCTACTGCTATTTTATTGTTTTTGAGTTTTCTTTACTATCTATATATAATATTTTCAAATATTTTTCTCAATGCAAGAAGAGAACTATGATCAAAATTTATTATTGAATAGCCACACATTAGCACAATTCTTAGAAGGTTGTTTGCAGAGATCACTAGAGATACCGAAGTGGATCATCTTGCCACTATATCACACTTGCTTAGAAAGTTTGAAGGAACCAAAGCTGATTTTCCAACACTAATCCTGACATTATTTGCTTGCTTTGGGATTTGGTATACATTGGATCGGATTCCTTCTGCAAGTCTGGAAGGTAAAATTCTGTAAGCTTCTGATTCCCCTCTCTCTCCCCTTCAAATTAAAAAACGAAAGAGGCGTCGAACAGGATTTGGTGGCTACAACCATTAAAGCTTGATTCATATGATCCTAGAAAGAGATAAAAGTCAAAAAGAAGTGAACAGGATCTTGTGGCAAAAACCATTAGGGTTTGATTCATGGAAGCCTATGCAAAGAAATGAAATCAGTAGAGGGGCGAGTCAGACTAGTATTCGCTAATTTGTTGGTAGAATGAAAATTGTTGCTATACTAGGATATGATTCCATTTTCTTAATTGACTAAGATATTTGGATAGGCTTCCATGAATCAAGCCCTAATGGTTTTTGCCACCAGATCATGTTCACTTCTTTTTGACTTTTATCTCTTTCTAGGATCATATGAATCAAGTTTTAATTGTGTTAGCCACCAAATTCTTCTCGATTCCTTTTTTAATCTGAAAGGGGGAGAGAGGGGAATCAGAAGCACACATACTTTTACCTTCCAGACTTGCAGAAGGATTCCTATCCATTATATACCAAATCCCAAAGCAAGCAAATAATGTCAAGATTAGTGTTGGAAATCAGCTTTGATTCCTTCAAACTTTCTAAGAATGGTGCTAAAGTGTGGTTAGTAAATAATAATTTTTTGATCATAGTCCTCTTCTTGACTCGATAAAAATCTTTGAAACACTTATAGATAGTAAATAAAACTCAAAAACAATAAAATAGCGTTAGGGAACCTCTCCCAGACTTAAATTACACTGTCTCTAGTGTAATCCGCCCTGCATTGGTTAGGAAAAATCAAATCACAAGTACATAGCTTAAGTATAGAACTCGATACCACTCTATGCAAGAGAGTGTCGATCGATGGTAGTGTAAATAGTCTATAAAAATAAAACAAAACTCAAAATAATAGTAGTATAAGTAAAAACTTACTAATAAGCGGGTTGCCTCCCATTCAGCGCTTGGTTATAGTCATAAGCTCGACGTTTTGAACTTTTTGACTAGAATCGAGGTGGATCAACACTTGGAAAACAAGTGTCTACATCTTCTTTCTTTTCTAAAACCATGTACCAACGAAGCTTCTCACAACTTCATCTCCTCTGTCTTTCTCATTATTTATGATCTCCTTAGTAACCTCCAGTGAATGCATTCTTCTTTGTAGATTCTCAATACTGCGCTGGAGCATTCTAAGTCTAGCAACTGTAGTGTATGATGTCCTCCAATTTCTGAGAAATTTCTTCTGTCATTAGTCTCTGAGAAAAAGAAATCTCATTGAACATTTCTTCTAATTGTGTTTCTGCTGCGTACTTATGTCTGTCAAAGTCAGTGTCGATCGATGGTAAGATGTTGCCTCGATCGATATCACTCTATCCGGTCCACTCGCATGCTGTCTCTGAACAGTATCCAAATCTTGCTTCATCTCATCCATGCGGGTAATCAGACTGGTGAGGCACTTGTCTATAGGATAGTAGACATCATCAAGCCTTCTGTAGAAATCGTCTAATGATCTCGATTGAGCTGTGTAGATCTCATCCACAGTGTCGTCAATCTCTGCCCTGCTGTATGTCTTTGGTTTCTGCCTAGACATACCAATCTTTTCTGCATGTTCAGGTAAACATATGTATATGTACTCAAACATAGTAGCTCTCTCTAGAACTGCCCTTATATCTGCTTCTTGCACATTCACAACTCTTCTGTCTAGAGCTCGTGCATTACCATTCTCATCTCTGTAGATACCATGGTCATCCTTCGTTTCCCAAAAGAAAATTCTTCTGCCATCAGCATCAAAAGCTCTTGTTCCATACTCTACGCGACCGTCTATCAGTAGGGGATTATCTAACTGATTGGTCCTGGAGTTTCTGAAGTAAAGGGGTTAGATGTACAGAATTCGTTGACTCCTTGAATAGTGGTATCGATCGATGTGTTCTTCTTGTTGTCGATCGATGGTTGAGTTTGGATTGGCTCGTGCTTCTGCTCCTTGTTGTCGATCGATGCTGGTACAGGTACGTTGATTGATGGCTGTTGTTGTTATCCACATAAATTTCCTGATCGTTCAGCCATAATAAGGGCGTCTTCTACATCCTCCTTAGGTAGAGTTAGTAATCTTCCGTAAAGATCTCGTGCACGTCCTTATGTATCTCTGAAAATTCCAAACTCGTCTGGTCTGAGATAACCAGCGTCTGTATCTTCTGCTCCAAGTAAATTTTTTGGTTTTCGTTTGATGTCGTTTGATGGCTAAGATAGGCTGATTATTGATGCTGGATTACCCATTCTCGCGTTCATTATCCAGCCCTCTTCTTCTTCTTCCAGTGCCAGGCTGCGAGGTTCAATCGGCTCTTCCTCTCTTTAATCTGCATTGTAGTCTCCATAAAATATACCATATCCATGGTAAATCAGATTGTTGTCGATCGATGGGGTACGTGGACCGTCGATCGATGCTTGATAATCAGACTGGTGACCAGAAAGGTTTCCAGCTCCATTAGCCATTGAAAGTATGTCTGCCACATCTTCCTTTTTGACATGTAGAATTCGACCATCCATAGCTCTTGCATTACCGTCTGGATCTCTCACAATACCAAACTCATCTGGTTGTAGATAACCATATTCTGTTTTGCGTTCTGGAGCGGAATCACGTTAATTTTTTTGCTTCGTTCCCAGTATTGATCGATGGTGTATGGTCGCCGTCGATCGATGTCGATTTCCCATGTTGATGGGAAACATGAAAAACTCCAGCCTCTTCCATAGCAAGCCCTGGGCACTCAATTGTTTCTTCATCTTTGTATTCTTCATCGTACTCGAGGTAGGTTGTGTTGTAATTGAAGTATCCATTGTAGGTTTTGACTCGTCCATATGTTGGAGTGTCGATCGATTCAATAGGGAGGGTATCGATTGATTGTTGAACTGTAAGGTCGTCGATTGATGTGTTGGGTTTGGCGTCGATTGATGCTCTTTCTTATGATAAATCACCGAACTCGTAATCGCAGAAGCATGTGACGACAAGCTCTGCATCAATGCAAAATTTCGTGAGGGAAGTTTTATTCTTATAAATTTCATAATACACATTATGATCAATCAAGGAAAGGTACAACCTGTTTGTTTGCATGTCACAGATAGCTCCTACGGTGGCCATGAAAGATCTTCCAAGTAACAGAGAAGAGTTCCAATTGATCTGGATATCCATCACATGGAAGTCTATCGGAACTATGGTATTGTTGATCTGCATTGGAAAATCTTTTACCATCCCTCCTGAGTTCACTCTTGAGCAGTCAACAGATGTAAAAGAATTGTTGGAGGGTTCCACAGTAAGGTCCTACTCCTCTGCCATAGACTTTGGCATAATGCTCACTGAAGATCCAGTGTCACAGAGGGGGTTGGGATATTTGTTTCCTTTGATGAAGCATGGAACCAAAAACTTCCCATGATCACTTTTCTTTTTCAGACAGGTTCTCTGCTTCATCTTCTCTCTGAGGTGACTGACCATTATCTCTATGTCGTCATCTGTCTCCCTTGTTTCCCTGAAAAAACATCCACAATTTGTGAGTATAATAAGCTTCATCAAAAGAAATATCTAAAGGAATTTTAAAAACTCTTTTAGCAAAACTATCTATCTTCTTTTCATTGGCTTTTATGCGTTGATTCTTTGGGATCTTTGCCTCCTCTTTCAGTGTCCCTCATCTTCTCTATCAGTATCCATAGCTTCAGTTGTGTCTGTATTCTGTTCTGAAGCTGCCATGGTCGGACGTACAATCAAGCTTGCATCAAGGTTTGGTGATTCTCTCTCTTGACTTCCTGTCAAAAATTATCATCAATCAATGCATGGACGTGGTGATTTTGGCCAGCCTAAATTTTCTCCTTAATAAAGCTCTCATGCCTCTTGATCGTCTCAATTTTTTGCATCACATGATTCTCCTATTTCCTCACATGAGTGCTGAGGTTTTCGAACTTGGTGTTTAGGTTGAGGTACAGACCATCTATCTTTCCACTAAAATCCACAGTCATCTTCTGCTGTCACTCTAAGACTATCAACCATTGCTTCAATCTTGCTTTCCGGACATTCTGAAGGGGGGTTCTGGTAGTAGGAAGATCCATAAGTCATGTTGTTGTTGAAGGGACTGCACTGTGAATTTTGATTGAAGTTACTCCTTTGACCAGCACCATAGGAGTTCCTGTTGAAGCCTGAATTCCTTTGTCTCTGGAAACTATTCTCATCAATGTAGTTTACATCTTCTTCTTCAATCTCATCTTCTCCAGACTCAATTGCATCCACTTCTGCGAAAGTAACCTGTTTCTCAAAAAAACTCTGAACACTATCTAGTTTTGCCTTGACCTCCTCAAACTGCTCACTACTTATTGCTGGAGCTGATTTTCTTCTCTCAAAGTCAGTGTTCTTGGTACTGCTGCTAGATGCCAAATTCTCAATCAATCTTGTGGCTTCTTCAGGGCTTCCGTTACTAAAATTTCCCTCACTAGTTGTGTCCAAATCCATCTGGTATTGTAATTCAATACCTCTGAAGAAAGTGCTGAGAAGCTGCACTTCGTTGAACCTGTAATGTGGACAGTTTCTCTGGTATGATTTTAATCTGATCCACGAGTTTCTGAAAGACTCTGAAGGTTCTTGTGAAAAAGTAGCAATCTTTCTCCTCAGATCTTCTGCTCTAGCGTCATCGAAGAAGTTACGCAAGAAAGCATTTTTGATGTCAGTCAAGGATGTCAGGGATCCTGGTGGTAGTTGCTTAAGCTAATATGAAGCTTCTCCAACAAGTGAGTAATTGAAGAGCTTACAGAAAAGATAGTCCTCAGGGACTCCATTGGCTTTAATAGCAGTCACTATATCCTCAAATCGCTCCAGATGATCCATAGGATGCTCATGTCGCAACCCAATGGTAAGGTGTCTGCCCTAGAAGTCTGAAGAAACTGAGCTTGATCTCAAAATCATTTCTCTGAAAAGCTGGAGGACAAATTGCGGATCTGTTGGCGTAGAACTGGTCTGGACGGTTGTAGTCAGCCAGCGTTCTCTGAGCATATTGGGCATTAGCTTCAAGTTGAGCTATTGCAGCGTCTGCTTCTTCTGCTTTTGTATCAGGGATTACAGCCCCTTGTTTGTCTATCTTTTGACCTGCTGCATTACGCAGATGACCATTGAGGTCATGCAAGTCTTCATTCTCATTATGAACCACAATTCTAGGTGCAACCATCTGAACTCATCTGCTGTCGCCGATCAATGCGGATGAGGTGTTGTCGATCGATGCTAAATGATCAATATTTGTCGCTGCTAGAGTTCTGAATTAGGTCGATGTTGTCCGTAAAGAAGAGTTGGTCGACGCTAAGTAGGTGCCGTCAATCGATGCTTGTCGTCTTTCTTTGTGGATCGTACGCTCGAGTTGTTGTGGGTTTGAGAACAGTAATTCTTGTCCTTTGTTGCTCCTGGTACTCTTTTGCATGCACCTGAAAAACAAAGAAAAAGAAAAATCAGTAACTTGAAAGTAACAAACCTAGACTAAATACTGGAAATTAAAGCGATCAATGCTCCCCGTCAACGGCGCCAAATTTGACATGGGATGTGTTTACTGTTCTAGCAAGGTATAAATATCCTAAACAATTAACTGCCAAATTAACCCTTAATCCTACCACACAAAACTATACTCTTTCCAAGAGAGATCAGGTGTAGTACTTAGGGATCAAACCCATAGAGAACAGTGGCACACAATAGATTTTTTATTTCTAAAGACTAAGCTAGGTGATTATATATATTGGTAACAAGTAATTGGTTTAAGGAAATATTCCTTATCAGAAGGTGTAGATGCAATATGAAAATATGGTAGTAATGTAAATTCGAGAGTATACTAATAATGTAAATATGGAAGTATACTAATAATCTAAATAGATGTAAATGTAAATATGTTAGATCTAGGGTTTCAAGCTTCATGAATTATAGGGGATAAGATGCACAAATATGTAAATATTCTAGAACTCAAATATTAACTATTCTGAATTTTTTAACTCCAACTCTCGTATGCGAGCAAAAGGAAAGACCATCGATCGACGGCTAAGGCCTTAAGTCGATCGACAGTGAAATCAGAAGGAAGTGTGAACGAGATTTGATATGTTCACCAAACTAATTAGACCAGCTCTTGCATGCGCCTAAAAACCTAGTTCAATGGAGTCTATTCTGGCACAGAACCTACTCTCGTAATCGTCCATGTCCTATTTTCGAGATCCTAGTTATCTACTCTAGAATGCAAGTATTAAGCACAACTCAATTGATGGATATTAACTTAACTAGCAATCCTAATTTTGGGGTAATCCATGATTGCTATCATTCAACCCTAAATATAATGGGTAACTACTCAGACATAATCAAAGTAAGAATAATAATCTGAATATAAATTGCATAGATAAAATACTGGGGTTCCTATACAAATCTCCCTAAGGAGTTATGAATCTTCTCCCTATATAAATCTTAAAACTATGATGGAGGGCTGGTGCAAACACACACACACACACACACACACACAAAGCACACTTACTATCACCCATCACTTCAGCACAACACATTGTTTGGTGCAATACATAAAGTATAAATATAAAACCCTAAAGTCTAGGTCAAAACTCGTCCAGGGGTAAACTTGTAATCTTGTGTCATGTCCTTAACTTGGGCTTGAAATCGGCTGTCTGCAAATTTGTCATCGATTGATGTCAGATGTGCAACATCGATCGATCTTGGTCATGTAACGTAGCTTGACGCCAAGGTTGTGTCATCGATTGACGACACTCTTGTACTTTGACTCTAACAATGATCAGCTACGGATTATTCTCTTCTAAATGCTCCAAAAACCTCCAAGTATCTCCATATATCTCAAAACGTGTTTGGACCTATAAAGACCTTAAAACATTTCTTAGACACAGATAATAGACCCTAAATAGAGCATATAACATGGCATGAAACTGGTAATAAATACGCTATATCAACTACATGTGTGTTAAGATACTTTCATAGGTAAGAGTCCATGTATCCTTTGATCGATACTCCCAAGGTAAAGCCTACACTTTTATTTTATGAAAAGAAATGAAGTCGGACTAGTATTCGCTAAGTTGTTGGTAGAATGGATTTGGTTTCTATACTAGGATAGGGTATATAAAGTTCTTTGTGATCAACTTGATAGGATGTGGCTGCAATAAAGTAAGGTGACAGATATAATTTGTCTTTATGTGAGTCTTCGTTTTTTTAAATTTCTCACACAGGCTTTGTTTTCTTGTGGACAAGCAAAAGGTTAAGTCTGGGGGAGTTAACATACTATGGATTTTACTTATTTTACCTATGATATATATTGTATATTTAGAGTCTTTTATATGCATTTAGTATTATTTTAGAGTATTTACAGGTCTAGGTACTTATTGGAAGCAATTGGAGCTTTTGGACAATTTTGGAGCAATTAGGATTGCCCAACAGAAACTCAGAGTCGGACCCAGATTTATAAATAGATCATTGGTTGACGTCACACACTATACGTCGATCGACGGGGAAGTCGGCAAAAGGATTGGCAAGGGCTTAATAAATTACAAGTTTTACCCATAAGTTTCATTTATTGCAAGAAAAGTCTCTTGCCGAAATTTAGACTATTTATTAGGGATTTCTATCTTTGTTAAGAAAGAAGCTGAATAGCCACAAAGTTGCACCAGAGTTTTAGAGTTGAACACATTGATACATCTATTGGAGAGAAAGATCTGATTATCATTACAGAGAAGATCTTGAACTCCTTATCTTGTTCTTCAGTTTTTTTTATGCAATTTATTCAAAATTTATTCATGTTCTTTATTGTTATGTCTGAGTAGTTCTCTACTAGATTTAGGGTTATTCAACGGTATTAATGTGTTGTTTATTTTATAGAAATTGTTAGGATAATCTTCTTGGTTCTTTGTTTAAGTTGCTCTTAATGCTAAGGTAATTTGATCACCTCAATCTTAGAAATTAGGGTTCTATAGCGTAAGCGAGAGACTGGTTATAACATGGAATCTATCTTATACAATCTAAATAACTAGTAACAAACGAGAGTTGAACTAGAAGTTTAGAGAATCAATTAAGCCGTGAAACAATTATTGTTTAGAATGAGCATCGATCGATGTCGTCTTACTGCCATTGATCGACGTTCCGCAGAGATGCGCGAGAGTGATCTCCTAAACCTTAAGGTTTAAATTCAGAACGACACTTAATGAAACCCTAGCAATCTATTAGTCTGCATTATCTAAATCTACCTTAGAATTTCTCCTAAGTCTAATCTTTTAATTTAATCCTCACAAACCAAATCAATCTTAAAATCACTTTTATTGTTATTGTTATAATTCATCTAGATTTAATTCGAAAACAATAAGTCAATTGTGCAATCCTAGAGTCTCTGTGGATTCGATCCCTAAGTACTACACTAAACCTCTTAATTGAGAGAGTAAAGTGGGAATATAAGGTTAATTTGAAATTGAGAAAAATAAACCCCACATCACTGAGCATCGAAACAACAAAATGATTGTAAGGCTCGATCATCCAACTCCCCCGTTCGGCGAGTTGGACCAAGCAAGACGGTCAAATCCCCCATTCGGCAAGTTGAACCAGTCTAACTCGCCGAACGGGCTAGTTGGACCAAGAGAAATGATCAACTTGCCCATTTTGCGAGTTGGGCCAAACATAAACCAGATCTTATGCCTTCCGTAGAACCTCGGCAGATCCACCCCTCGTTTTGTCCCGATCAGAGTTATCGTTGGGACTTTAAAATAAAAACCGCGAAGACTCCATTCCCTGAATGAAGTTCATAGCTATCGTACAAACGACATCGGTTAAATCAACACCACATTTTTCTAAAGTATACGAGAAGTGTGAACTTCCTAGCTAATGTGATGTCATATCATTATACGTTCTTTTGAAGAAATCATAAAACCGTTTAAGTCGAAATACGGCCCAAAGAGGCCTAGAATGCGGCTAAAGATCCACTTGCGATTTCATACGAAATTGATCCCAACAATGTTATGACGCTGTATCTTTACTCGCACAAGAAGATAAATCTCGCGAATTGAAAGATAAATGTCAAGTTTCCAAGATAATGATGAAGATCGAGATAAAAAGGAATATTTCTGCGAAGCGATAAACTCGTCCTAGGAGCGAAAAAAGGAAAGAGAAACCAACCCATAAGATATATATAAGGGGAGCTAAAGCTAAAGGAGAAGGGGATCCGAAGATTTAGACCTAGAGAAGCTCTGTTAGCTTATAAGAACTTAGAACTTAGGTGCCTATAAGGACAGAGTTATATTGAGACTTTTATCCATCTTTGTTCGGAAATTGTGGTTTCCTTAGACTCTAAAACTCATTGCACTTAGAAACCCTAAGCTTTATTCTTGACAAGATCGGTTTATATGACTGGAACTCAATTACTGCATGAACTTGCTCAGGCAGTTCGATTTCTTGGTCCACTCTTTTAATTGAACTACGTTCGGCTTGATCCCGGAAAGGGGTACATAGGCAGCCTTTCATAAGGTTCAGTCCAAAATAAATCAAAACCTTTTCTCATATCTTTTTCGTCTTTTGTTATCGATCTGCGACTCAACTAGGTTTAAGGTTTTTGGTTGCTAAAACTAGGTAACTCGCTGACAGATCTTGCTGCCGAAGCTAAGTTAATCCTTTGTAATGATCGCAACGCTCTTCCGCGGATTCAAAATAAGATCTACTTTTTCTATAGATCCGTTTTGTTATCTTTTCATACTTTCCATGTTTATTTGATTACTTGTCGTTGGCTCTCGCAGAGAATCCGGAACCTCAAGGAAAGTTAGTGTTTCTTGACTTTCCTTAGTTTACGGAAATCGACAGTGTGAATTTTGGTTTCCACAGTTTGGCGCTAGAAGGGGGGGTGGGGTCGGATTACTCTAACTCATGGCCACGATACGCTTGATCAAAACAATGTATGGATATATGAAATAAAATACCGAAACTCGCAACATGCTGGTAAAACAACTCCAGCAGTGACTGCTCCCATCGCCAACGCTTATGCAAACGCCAAACCTAGTCGCGTATTTTCACCACGGACGGAGTACCGAAACAAGCTCGCGACTTCTCTCACTAAACAGAAAAGGGCAACGATAAAATCTATCAAACCCCGTAAAGTTCATCTCATTACAGAGTTGGAAAATCTCAGCGCATAAGGGTTCGACCAAAAGACCTTTTTCGAATACTTTTCGGAAAAATAAAACTTGCTCTCTCAGAAATTACGGAAAAAGGAAGCACAACAAATCGGGCGCACAACCCCCACTGTTGTACTTCTTCCAAACAGTTTTCGAAGAAACAAAGTTGATCTCTATTAAATCACTCGAAACTTAAAACGGCTGACGAAAACTAAACTAAGCAAAATGAGAGATCGTATCCCTCACTAAAAAAACGTTTTCTGAAACCTAAGATTTAGAAAAAATAAATCTTTGATTCTAAGCGACATCAGAAAAATTACTCAAAATCCCCTCACATCAATCTTGCGGAAACGAGAAAATCTCCGATTAAGCCAACTCCCGACAGTTGAGCTTATCACAGCCAAAGTTTCAGAGACTAAAAGGTGAGTTTTCCGGAAAAAAAGGCTCTCGTACATGCCAACACGAAAACACGCTTACGTAACGACTTTCGTAAATTTAAATTCAACAACATTTTATGAAACAACTTTCTTAAACTAAACTCATGACATTTCGTGGAATAATGACACAGCGTGTTTATTGTTCTAGCAGGGTATAAATATCCTAAAGAATTAACTATCAAATTAACTCTTAATTCTAACACACAAAACAATACTCTTGCCAAGAGAGATCATGTGTAGCACTTAGGGATCGAATCCACAGAGAGCAATGGCACACAATAGATTTATTATTTCTAAGGACTAAGCTAGATATATATATATATATATATATATATATATATATATATATATATCAGTAGTATTTAATTAATTTAAGGAAATATTCCTTATTAGAAGGTGTAGATACAATATGGAAATATGCTAATAACGTAAATATGGAAATATGCTACTAAACTAACTAGATGCAAATGTAAATGTGTAAGACCTAGGATTTCAAGCTTAATGGATTACAGGGAATAGGAAGCACGGGTATGTCAATATTCTAGAACTCAAATATTAATTATTCTAACCCTTTTAACTCCAACTCTCGTATGCGAGCAAAAGGAAAGACCATCGATCGACGGCTAAGGCCTGATGTCGATGGACGGTGAAATCAAAAGGAAGTGTGAACGAGACTTGATATGTTCACCAAGCTAATTAGACCACCTCTTGAATGCGCCTAACAACCTAGTTCAATGGAGTCCATTCTGGCATAGAACCTACTCTCGTAGTCGTCCATGTGCTACTTTCGAGATCTAAGTTAGCTACTCTAGAATGCAAGAATTAAGCACAACTAAATTGATGGATATAACTTTAACATAACAATCCTTCTTTTGGCCTAATCCATGATTTCTATCATTCAACCCTAAATCTAGTTGATAACTACTCAGACATAATTAGAGTAAGAATAGTAATCTGATAATGCATATATAAATTATTGGGGCTCCAATACAAGTCTCCCTAAAGAGTTATGAATCTTCTCTCTAAAAACTCTAAAACTATAATAGAATGCTTGTGCACCCCTGCACACACACAGCCATTGATGCACACCCTTTCTAATGTAATACATAAAGTATAAATATAAAACCCTAAAATATAGGTCAAAACTCGTCCAGGGGTAATCTTGTAATCTTGTGTCTTGTTTCTAACTTGGGCTTGGGATTGGCTGTCTGTGAATTTTTCATCACTCGATTTCAAGTGTTCAGCATCGATCGATCTTGTTCTTGTACCATCAGTTGATGACAAAGTTGTGTCGTCGATCGACGACTATCTTGTACTGCAACTCTCTCAATGATCAGCTACAGATTATTCTCTTCTAAATGCTCCAAAATCTCCAAGTATCTCAATATATCTCCAAAGCGTACCTAGACCTGCAAATACCTCAAAACATAGCCTAAACACACATAATAGACCCCAAATAGACCCTATATCATGGCCTAAATCTGGTAATAAATAGGCTATATCAAATAAATATCATAAAAGTAATGCTCAACAATATTTTCCGAAACAAATTTCATAAGATCAAACTTGCCAATATTTTATGGAACATTGTTCGCAAAGTGAAACGAGTTAGAATTTTATGATACAACTTTTGTAATAAAAAATTGAAAACATTTACGAAAAGACTACACCAGCATACCATCAAAACTCGAATCGGTCCAGTCCGGGCGAGTTGGACCAAACGAGCCGTCCAACTCGCCCATTCGCCGAGTTTGACCAGTCCTACTTGCCGAACGGGCAAGATGGACCAAACGACCGTTGAACTCCCCCATTGGGCGAGTCGGACCAAACAAGTTTTCCTACTCGATCGTTCGCGAGTTGTACCAGTCCTACTCACCGAACGGGTGCGTTTGACCGAGCGAGCCGTCGAACTCGCCCATTGAGCGAGTTGGACCAAATGAGTCGTCCAACTCTCCGAACGGGCGAGTTGGGCTGAACGGGCAGTCCTGTGAATCACCTTTGCATTCTAATTTAAATCCCAATCGGAATGCTTTTCGTTTCGTCTCAATCGGAGTTTCTGTTAAGATTTTATGACCAAAACAAGTTGGACGCACACCGTCCAACTCGCCCCGATGGCGAGTTAGATTTATTCCCTCCAAGTCGCCTCATGGCGATTTGGGCAAGCCCTGATGATCTTATCCTTTGTGTTGTCTTTCGAATCTCCATCAAAATGCTTTTTGCTCCATCTCAATCGGATTTTCCATTAAGATTTTACGACAAAAACAAGTTAGACTCACCTAAACTCCTTGGTTTACCCCTACTCGACCTCTTGAGCGTCCTACTAGCCCTCTTGGGCATCCTACTCGCGCTCTTGGGTATCCTACTCGCCCTCTTTTGCATCCTACTCGCCCTTACCTCCATCTTTGCGTTTTCCTTTGAATCTCGATCGAAACGTCTCTTGTTTTGTCTCGATTGGAGTTACCATTGGAACTTTAGGATAAAAACTGCAAAGACTTGTTTTCTCGTATGAATTCAGATTGATCTGATAAAACGGAAACGAGTTAACTTAAAATTGACGTCGTATCAAAGGTACTCTTTCAAAGAAATCGTAAAAACGTTTAAGTCGAAAAATGGCCCGAAAAGGTCTGAAATACGACTAAAAGCACACTTACGATTTTAGACGCAATCGAGCAAATGAAATTATGACGGTCTATCTTTCATTTGCAGGATAAGATAAAAGTAAAGTTCGGAAAATAAATGTCAAATTTCAAAGGATAGACACCAATATCAAAAAATATTGATCGACGAACCAAAACCGCAAGAAAGGTTCGAGCTTAAACGCGGCCAGGAAGAACTAATATCTTCAACATTCTTAAGGGGCATACATACACGAGGAGAGGAAGGGGAGATGAGCCAGCAAAGCGGAGAAGAGGTTAACCCAAACCTTCAAGAAAACTAAGGTATGGCCAGCTTGGAAGTTTTTGAAATAAGACTTGGAATTTTCGTAGGAAGGTACTAAGAAATAAAAACGCTTCAGAGATCGCCATAAAACTTTAAGGAACTTAGGATCTAGGAGAATAGTCTAGCGAGCTAAGTCTAGGCATTTTTCTGTCTCGATCTTTTGTTATGTGACTGTTTAGGCATATCTTGCAAAGCGATCTAAACTCTCAGAAAACAGAGAAACGATCGCCACGCATAACTCAGCTCGCTTCCAAAAGAAAGAAAGAAAGAACTAGAAACACGAACGTCATCTTAAAACTGACTTGTTCCTAGCAATTTTCTTAAAACTGACATATTCCTAGTCATCAACCTGAAACTCACCAAGTCACAATCCTATCGTCGTATTTAAACCGACCTGGATTGTTGATCATCCCAATCTTCGAAAGAAAAACATACATAACCCTTCAAAATATCGGTTCAGCCATTTTCTTTCGTAAAAAAAGGAGGGAGTGGGTACGTATACTCCCATACTTCAAAAAAAAATTCTGCCTCGGCATCAAGATAACGCTTTCGACAAAGCAAACTCTCGTAACAGTAGACAGAAATTCATTTAGGCAATGTGATGCCTCATAAAACCAATCATCCATTACTTTCGTATAACTATTACATTTTATATGAAAGAGCCTATGAAAAAACAAGATCAGTGTCATGAAAATCGAATTTGCAATGCGGAAAAGTGAATGAGGAAAACACATCACGAGTAATCTGCGAGAGATATTCTCAATTTACGTCTATGCATTCACTTCTAGTAAAACTTACGCGAAACATCCTTCTTATAGCTACACCAAGTTGTGCGAAGAAACTTTCGGAAATGAACGTAGCAAGTTTTACGGAGAAGTGTTTTTGACAATTTCTGTATAGCTAAAAACAAAGTCATATGACTCGTCTCTCAACGAAAAAAACTAAACTTTATCTCTTCGCACTATGATCTTACAAATCTCATTCTTTAGCCATGCTGCTCGCTGGCTTCTGCCACCCATCTCCCTCGGTTCCTTACAAGCAGGAAATCATCTCGCATGAGTTCTTTATCGAGCCTCTTATGTTTTGTCTTCATCATACAAAAAAAAACAATTTTCGTACGATTATAGGTAAACGTTATATGAAACATTCATCGTGTAACTGATACCTAAAGTGGAAAATCGTTTCTAACACCATTGGCCATCTTAGCACGGAAAAATCCGACTCGGCCCATCAATCTCGACAAACGCTCTTTGGCCCTCGGCCAATTACACCTTCCGATAACATCCGAACCGGATTTCGGAATCCTTTTTAGGACTGTTCAAAAATAACATGGCCTTAATTTTAACACGAACGTGCCATAATCTAATCTGTGACCAGCAACGTCCTCGACAATGCGGCTGAACACATCCTTCAGACCAAGCTAAAATTTTTGAGCGACCACTACTCCTTCCAATCACTTAACAGCCGACGATCCACAGTTAGTCTAAAAACGCCAAGTGCAAATAACTATCGTGTAACCAAAAATCAGAAATCATACGATAAGTTCTTAATATATCGAAACTTAGTCGTAACCACCGAATGGTTAACAGAAAAGTTAAAATTGTCGACAACCGACCAAGTTCAATATGTTCCGAAATTTACCCTAAACCCACAACCTTTTACACGTAAACAGCGGCACATAAAGAAAAACTCAACCTTCGACACATTGAGACATCGCTGACGCTCGAAGAACTGTTTTTTTGTCAAAACTTTCCGAAACGGAATGCTCACCTTAAAACAGTCCATCCGCGACTATAAAACACACACACCTTCTTAAAACACGTATCCTTCGCGAAGATTCAAAAACGGTAATATCTACCAATAAGTTTGTTGATGATCACAAGAAACTCTCAACGTCCTAAACACACAAAGCCATCTCATAGAGATAGCTCTTGAACACCCGACAAAAGGGTAATAGCGCTATAAAAGAAATCCAAAATTTTAGTCAGCACTTTCGGGAGACTTAAAAATTGTCCCCGAAGAGATGCTCGATTCCTACCATACAAGTCACATAGGCCGAGAACATATCACAGACTTTAAAGCAGGATGGATTCAGGTCGAAAGCGGTACAAGAAACGTAAGCCTAAGTAATCATTGCACCCCCTAAAATCGTGCTTAGACCTAGGTCTTACCCTAAATCCAGCACACTGGTCTCTAACGTCTCAAGGCATGATATCGAAAAGATACAAGATCCTGAAAGCATGTCTCTTCGTCCAAATCTAAGCGCTCTCAAAACTTTGGAAAACTTCTCAAACATCTCGAACGATCAACGAACAGGACGATCCGCAAAAGAGTTGGGAGCAATATGACAACTCTTATCCTTTCATCTATACTTAACAAAAATCCGAATCTACTTAAACTCATGTTCAAGTGAAAAGCCTAGTTTATTCATTAAAAAAGTCGCAAAGCGGCCGGGATCCAAAGCCACACACTGTCAGTCCCGAAAACATAAATATGGCCACACTCGGCCAAAATAAAAAGCCTACGAGGCTAGTCTCGAGGCTGATAAAGGTCCAATATACAATGCCATTGGCAGAAACATGCCCGATATTGTCTACACGATACACAGCTTAACCATAAAGTTCTCACTGCAAAACAGAAAGTAAGAACCTTAACTCATGGACGAACTACGAAATGTTTGATCCCTTCTACAAAGGTACGTAGGCAGCCTTCATAAGGCGCAGCCCCAATCCTACTGCATTCCACTCTTAGAGGAATGAGTAGACCACTTTCAATGTACCTTTTCAACCATTGATTCCGCCTAACTTACTGATATAGTATATTTATTACCAGTTTTAGACCATGTTACAGGCTCTATTTAGGGTTTGTTATGTGTGTCTAGACTATGTTTTAAGTTCTTTACAGATCCATGTACGTTTTGGTGATATATGGAGATACTTGGAGCTTTTGGAGCATTTAGAGGAGAATAATCTGTAGCTGATCGTTGTGAGAGTCAAGTACAAGACTACCATCGATCAACGACACAACGTTGGCGTCGACCTATGTTACATGACCAAGATCGATCGATGTTATGCATCTTCCATCGATCGATGTCCAATTCGCAGACAGCAAATTTTCAATCCCAAGTTAGAAACAAGACACAAGATTACGAGATCACCCCTGGACGAGTTTTGACCTAGACTTTAGGGTTTTATATTTATACTTTATGTATTACACCAGCGAGGTGTAGAGGCGTAAGGGGGTGCTGGGTGCCTAGGTTTTTGGCAAAGT
Organism: Moricandia moricandioides; assembly: GCA_905132885.1. NCBI lineage: Eukaryota > Viridiplantae > Streptophyta > Magnoliopsida > Brassicales > Brassicaceae > Moricandia > Moricandia moricandioides. The sequence goes on along the minus strand of CAJHQQ010001005.1, from coordinate 5,985 downwards.
CTGCGTGTGTGCACCAGCACTCCATAGTTTTAGGATTTATTTAGGGGAGAAGGCTCATAACTCCTTAGGGAGTTTTGTTTTGGAACCCCAGTATTTTATATATGCATTATATTCAGATTTTTATTCTTACATTAATTATGTCTGAGTGGTGATCAACTAGATTTAGGGTTTATTAATGGTACTGATGGATTAGCCAAAAAATAGAATTATTAAGGTCATTATTAGATCTATTAATAGAATTGTGTTTATTGCTTGTGTTCTAGAGTAGCTAAACCCTGATAATAGGATAGTTAGGGGCAAGCGAGAGCATGGTCTACTACCCGAATTTATTCTGTTGAGCTAGGTTTCTAGAAAAAAACGAGAGTTGATTTAGTTAATCTAGTGAACTTATCAAATTAGATCATAAATCTTGACTTAAGAAACCATCGATTAACGCAAGATCATTGCCAACGATCGATGGTCATTCCGTGTTAACAAACGAGAGCTGAGACATTGGACTTAGTCAATAGATTAGACTCGTAGCAAGAGTTGGTTTCTTTTACATTAAATATCGAGTTCCATTATTAAATACCCTTAACTTCTATCTTCTATAATCCACTTGCCTGAAACCCTAGATCTAGCATATTTACATTTGCATCTAGTTAAACTAATAGCATATGTCTATATTTACATATTTAGCGTATTTCCATATTGCATCTATACCTTCTAATAAGGGATGTTTCTTTGATATGATAACTATTTACTAATATATATAATTACCTAGCTTAGTCTTTAGAAATAAGAAATCTATTGTGTGTCATTGTTCTCTGTGGATTTCATCCCTAAGTACTACACAAGATCTCTCTTGGCAAGAGTATTATTTTGTATTTTAGGATTAAGGGTTAATTTGAAAGTTATTTGTTTAGAATATTTATACCCTGTTAGAACATAAAAACACCAGTGTCACTTACCAAACCGCTTGCTACAACCTTACGATTCTAACGAGCTGGGGGGGGGGGGGGGGGGGGGCTAACTGTTGGGGTCAAAATCGGCTACGATAGAATCAACGCCTGAAACTTCCCAAAAAATATCCTCTTTAGAAAAGAGGACATAATATTTTAAGAAAAGAGGACATAATATTTTTAAGAAAAGAAGAGCGGGAAAAAAGATCAAGTTTCGTATGAATTCATACGGTAAGTCCTCGGGAAAGTTTGCTCTAAGCCTCGACAAACGGATCTTGAGCGTCGAAACAACGAAATGATTGTAAGGCTCGATCATCCAACTCGGCCGTTCGGCGAGTTGGACCGATCATGATGGTCAACTCGCCCATTCGGCGAGTTGGACCAAGCAAGACGGTCAACTCACCCATTCGGTGAGTTGGACCAAACAAGACGGTCAACTCGCCGCCAAGGTGAGTTGGGACAAACATAAACCAGATCTTATGCCTTCCGTAGAACCTAGGAGGATTCACCCCTTGTTTTGTCTCGATCAGAATTATCGTTGGGACTTTACGATAAAAACCGCGAAGACTCTTTTCCCCGAATGAAGTTCATGGTTATCTTACAAACGGTAGTGGTAAACTCAACACCACAGTTGTCTAAATTATACGAGAAGTGTGAACTTCATAGCTAAAGCAACGTCGTATCACTAAACGTTCTTTTTAAGAAATCGTAAAAACGTTTAAGTAAAAATACGGCCCAAAGAGGCTTAGAACGCGGCCAAAGACCCACTAGCGATTTCATACGAAATTGAGCCCATAAATGTTATGACGGCGTATCTTTACGCGCAGAAGAAGATAAATCTCGCGAATTGGAAGATAAATTTCAAGTTTCCAAGATAATGATGAAGATCAAGATAAAAAGAAATATTTCTGCGAACATAAACTCGACCTAGGGGAGAAAAAGGAATGACGAACCGACCCAGAAGATATATATAAGGGCAGCTAAAGCTAAAGGCGAAGGGGAACCAAAGATTTAGACCTTTAGAAGCTCTGTTAGCTTATAGTAACTTAGAACTTAGGTGCCTAGAATGACAGAGTTATACTGCGACTTTTCTCCATATTTGTTCGACGATTCTGATTTCCTTAGACTCTACAACCCTTCGACAAGCTCGGTTTCTATGATTGGCACTCAATTATCAGACGAAGTTGCTCTGGCAGTTCGATCTCTTGGTCCACTCTTTTAATTGAACTACATACAGCTTGATCCTCGAAGGGGGGGGTACGTAGGCAGCCTTTCATAAGGTTCAGTCTGAAATCAATCAAAACCTTTTCTCATATATTTTTCGTCTTTTGTTATCGAGCTGCGACTCAACTAGGTTTAAGATTTTGGTTGCTAGAACTAGGTAACTCGCTGACTGCTCTTGCGGCCGAAACTAAGATAATCCTTTGTAATGATCAAAACGCTAACATCTACTTTTTCTATAGATCCAGTTTGTTATGTTTTCATACTTTCCGCGTTTTTTCGACTTGTCATTGGCTCTCGCAGAGAATCCGGGACCTCAGGGAAAGTTAGGGTTTCTTGACTTTCCTTAACTTATGGAAATTGACAGTGTGAATTTTGGTTCCCACAGATTGCATTATAAACCTTAAACCGCACGCTGTCAATCGCCAAACCCAAACATGCGAAGACAACTCAGCAATAGGCTGAAAACGCTTCAGAAAAAGATGATCCCGAATCATCAACTCTAGAAACGGCTTTGGGTAAAGAAAGCAAATAAACTTTCGAGCCCAACACTCTAGTTCAACTAGAGGAAACAAACCCGTAAGAAGCCGTCGATCCAGAAACAGCCACCATGACCAAGAAGATCGACGCGACCCTGCCAAATGAGTAAAACACTCACGGCGAAAAACTGAACTACGAGATGACTTGATCCCCGAAAGGGATACGTAGGCAACTCGTCGCAGGACAAGTTAAGATGTCCCCCTCTCGAAAAGGTGGGTGGGGGGAGTGAGCACACATACGTATACTCCCACATTTTAAAACGATATTCTACAATAAGACAAGGCAGTATGATTCCCAAAAATCTCGCATATCTCTTTTATCGCAGTAATACTTAATCTCGCAAATCACTTTACGACCAGACCTTCAATCCACGTTTCGTCCAACAAACGCCTAAGTAAGAACAAACAATTATCGTATAACCCGGAAACGGAAATCATACGAAAATAAATTCAACGACCAAACGGTTAAACGAAACTGTAAATGCTTTCAAACAAGCTAGATAAATCCTCAAGATCGAATGAGATCTTCGACCAAAACGTAAAATCACTTCACCCAAAGGAAAAACATATTCTCAGAAAAACTGAGATGTCGCTGACATGGGGTGTGTTTATTGTTCTAGCAGGGTATAAATATCCTAAACAATTAATTATCAAATTAACCCTTAATACTAACACACAAAACAATACTCTTGCCAGGAGAGATCAGGTGTAGTACTTAGGGATCAAACCCATAGAGAACAATGGCACACAATAGATTTTTTATTTCTAAAGACTAAGCTAGGTGATTATATATATATTGGCAACAAGTAATCGGTTTAACGAAATATTCCTTATTAGAAGGTGTATATGCAATATGGAAATTTGCTAGTAATGTAAATATGGAAATATGTTAATAATCTAACTAGATGTAAATGTAAATATGTTAGATCTAAGGTTTCAAATTTAATGAATTATAGGGAATAAGATGCATAGATATGCAAATATTCTAGAACTCAAATATTAATTATTCTGACCCTTTTAACTTCAACTCTCGTATGCAAGCATAAGGAAAGACCATCGATCGACGGCTAAGGCTTGATGTCGATCGACGGTGCAAGCAGAAGGAAGTGTGAACGAGATTTGATATGTTCACCAAGATAATTTGACCAGCTCTCGCATGTGCCTAACAACCTAGTTCAATGGAGGCTGTTCTGGCACATCGTTGGCATCCATGTCCTACTTTCGAGATCCTAGTTAGCTTCTCTAAAATGGAAGCATTAAGCACAACTCAATTGATGGATATTAACTTAACCGAGCAATCCTACTCTTGGGCTAATCCATGATTGCTATCATTTAACCCTAAATCTAATTGATAACTACTCAGACATAATCAAAGTAAGAATAATAATCTGAATATACTGCATAGATAAAATATTGGGGTTGGAATACAAATCTCCATAAGGAGTTATGAATATTCTCCCTAAATAAATCCTAATACTATAATGGAGTGCTGGTGCACAAAATATGCAACTGGCACACTTCTCCCAACCACTACCTTGGCACACTTTTTTTGGTGCAAGACGTAATGTATAAGTATAAAACCTAAAATTTAGGTCAAAACTCATCTAAGGGTAATCTTGTAACATTGTGTCTTGTCTCTAACTTGGGCTTGAACTCTGATGTCTGCGAATTGGTCATCGATCGATGTCAGATATGAAACATCGATCGCTTGGTCATGTAACATCGGTCGATGCTAAGGTAGTGACGTCGATCAACGAAAGTCTTGCGCTTCGACTCTCTCAATGATCAGCTACGGATTATTCTCCTCTAAATGCTCAAAAGGTCCAAGTAACTCCATATATCTCCAAAACGTACTTGGACCTGTGAAGACCTTAAAACATAGCCTAGACACACATAATATACCCTAAATAGAGCCTATAAAATGGCCTGAAACTAGAAATAAACAAGTCAAGTAAGTCGGGATCGACACCGCCTACTCCTGGCACAAAAATAAACGTAAGTCTTACCCTAACTCCACTCTTAACTCTCAAGTCATAGTATCATTGATACGAGATACAAAAACTTACCTCTTCTTAGATACTTGGACGTTCAAAACTTCTCAAAAATCCTACATCTCGAAAATATCCATCCTAACACAACTACAAGTATCACGATCTGCTATAAACAAAGGAAATTAGGAACATACTCACACTCCCTCGATCTCGTTGATGGTTTGTCCGTAAAAAGGATAAGGAGATGAAACAGAAATATATACGAAAAAGCCCCAAGGGGCGAAGTACGATACATGAACATAACATAACATAAAAGGGAACATGCTCCCTTCGCGGGCTATAAACAAAGTTACCCGAGATCGAGTAATCACTAACACCGAGGGGAGCCGAATGGAGCAGCAGGTCTGATGTTCTCTGAGTCATGAGAAACAGGGATCGGGGCCCAGTGCTCCCAAAATTTTCCCTCGATGTGAGGGATCACCGGCTCCGTATTGGAGAAGTTGGTAAAATTCTTCAACATATTTTTCTTCTCAATCATGAAATTGTAGTCGTCTTCCTGCGTGCGTGATATAGCCTATTTATTACAAGTTTCAGGTCATGTTCTATTTAGGGTTTATTATGTGTGTCTAGGCTATGTTTTAAGGTCTTTACAGGTCCAGGCACGTTTTGGAGATATATGGAGATACTTGGAGCTTTTGGAGCATTTAGAGGAGAATAATTTGTAGCTGATCATTGTGAGAGTCTAAGTACAAGACTGTCGTCGATTGGCGACACTATCTCAGCATCGACCGATGTTACATGACCAAGATCGATCGATGTTTCACATCTGACATCGATCGATGACCAATTCGTAGACAGCCGATTTTCAAACCCAAGTTAGAGACATGACACAAGATTACAAGATTGCCTCTAGACGAGTTTTGACCTAGACTTGGGTTTTATATTTATACTTTATGGATGGCACCAAAAAGTGTGTGCTGGGTGCTGGGTATGTGTGTGTGTGTGTGTGAGTGTGCACCAGCACTCCATCATATTTTAGGATTTATTTAGATAGAAGATTCATAACTCCTTAGGGACATTTGTATTGGAACCCTAGTATTTTATCTATGCGTTATATTTAGATTATTATTCTTACTTTGATTATGTCTTAGTACTTACCTATTAGATTTAGGGTTGAATGATAGCAATCATGGATTAGCCCAAAAGTAGGATTGTTAGTTAAGTTAAAATTCATTAATTTAGTTGTCCTTAATGCCTGCATTCTAGAGTAGCTAACTAGGATCTCGAAAGTAG
>CAJHQQ010001004.1:0-123706 GCA_905132885.1 Moricandia moricandioides | reverse complement strand
TAACAGTTGTAATTGTAGTACTTTAGATTCAAATCCAGAGGACCAGTCTACACTTTATTTCTATGAGTTCTAAATTCAAGCTAAGAAGGAAATATGGTTTTAAGATTTAGGTGACTTAGATGACAAGTAAATAAAGATGGTTAAATGCGATTTGATATGAAAGTTGACCTAGGGTTTAATGCGGGTATTGATTTAGCCAAACAATTATTCAAGCACAGGTTTACACAATCTAGAACATCGGATCTCTCAACTGATCCAACCCACTGTCGTGGTGATTGATCCTTTGCGAGCAGGCCGGATCACCTAAGCTGTCGCTTGGGATCAGGGGCGGCTGCAAGCTTTAGAGTTCATGTCCGATCTAGTTCACTTAATGCTCTAATATCTACTTTCGCTGATTAAAGACACTAAGCTCATTCAATATAGGTCAAGTTATCTCCTGCGTGGTTAGCTAGGCGATGAACATCAGATCTAACATTAAGTGATCAAGTTAATGCAAGCAATAAGATTAATATGAATGAAGAGTCCAATGAATGATGCTTATCTATGTTTGGCTCGTTTATCAATACCCTAAAACCCTAGGCGAGCCAGATGACTACTCAATCATGATGCAGTGAAACAAAGACATTATATCTGAAATAAACTGCATAAGATAAGAGTAGAAAAACAAAGGGTTCAGGATGATCTTCTCTAGGAAAGATGGAGCCTTCTCCCTTGCAATTGCAAATCGCCAAAACAAGTCTAGGTCTCTTGTCAAAACTACCGTTTGAAGAAAGAAAATAATAGAGGAGGTCTTTTTATAGGGAGGCGCCAATAGGTAGAAGAAAATTAGGGCAACAGGGCTTTAATTCCCGAAATAGGAGTATCCATATTCGTCTGGAACAGTCATCGGGATCACCCGTCCGCCTGTTCCGCTCGAGAACAGTCTCGGGACTGTTCTTTTTGAGTGTTCTCCGCAGGATTACTCCAAAAAGACATCTTTTCTTCATGTGCCCTTTCTTTACTCTTCTATCAACTCCAGACCTGAAAAAGACCACAAGGGACTAGACTAACACGGTTTAGAGTCCTAAATCAAATGAAAACATATATACAATGATGTGAAAAACACCATATATCAGGTGCCGATCGACAGTGATGCCAGAAGACGGACCAAGTCGATTTCAAGACCGACCAAGACCCAGAAGTCACCAAAAGTAATCAAAATGACCTTGACCAACTTAAAACCCTATTTTATAGTTTTCTAAGCCATTGTTTATGGCTACGCTTTCTTTTATTCATTTTTTTAGGTTCAGAGAGAAGATCAATTCTCCTTCAGAGATTGATTAAAACTCCTTTGGTTTTATCATTGATTTTTTTATCTATTATTTATTCAAACTATGATTTGTGTTATTGCTTTCATGTCTGACTAATCATCTTGTTAGGTTTAGGGATTTGATGAGCTTAATGTCATATTGATAATTGATGAGGATTGCTAGAGTTGCTTACTCATTTCTACACCAGGATAGCTTGTAATACTAGGATCTAGAGTAGTTGGAAAAGCATGATAGTGTGACTGGTTATTTGAACCTAGAATCATAAGTCAATTAAGAGGCACGAGATTGCAATCAATTAAGGGAACTCGAACTCAGCTGGATTAGATACATAGGCGCATACGAGAGTTGGTCTAGGGTTTAGTTGAATATTATCGATTTGTACGTTAATGTTTGTCTAAAGAAGTGTCGATCGACACTCAACCATTGGTATCGATCAACACTGTTCCTGAATTCGCTCGCATGTGAGAGTTGGAATCACATGATTTAGACATCTGATTAGTAATTTCATGTGAAAGCTGGATTATTTGTTTATTGGATTCGAGTTCTAAAATTGAACCTAATTAAACCCTTAGCATCCTTGATTTGTGTTTGGAATCTCCTGATTGATAAATCCCTAGATCTACCATTTGTTCCTTATCGTTTACAACCGTTTTATTACTTACTGCTTATTTATGGTTTTTTTATTGTTTACCTAGCTTAATTTGAAACTCAAGTCTATTGTGTGAAAGATAGAGTCTATGTAGATTGGATCATCAAGTACTACATCGAACCTTTTATTTGAGAGAGTAGCTTGAAGGTTAATTCGAGCATATCAAATTTGGTGACGTTGCCGAGGACTCTGATCACCATTACATTATGTGTAGGATTTCGTCTAGGTTTTTATTTTTAGTTTATTTACATTTTTTTTCTTAAGTTCCAGGTACATACATCTCAGTACCAGGAAGAGATGAGAAGATGATTTTTGGGTTCTTTAATGAAGTATCCTGCTGATTCATGCACGATCCATAAGTCTATGAGGGAAGTCTCGATCGACACCCTCCAAACAGCAGTGATCGACAACGTAAAGACACAACTATCAATCGACGCCAACACCCGGTTGTCGATCGGTACTACTTGCGAGAGGACAGAGAAGGTTGAAGTGCTCATACTTAGTTTTGATGAGAATGGGATTTTACGAGACGAAGAAAGTCGCATCCGCAACAGTGTAGGACAATTGATTAATGCACATGGTGTTGTAATCCCTGATGTGGTTGTTGTTGCTGAGATGAATGACTTTGATTTGAGCCGTGAATGGTATGATTGGGCAGGTTATGACCCTTTTCAGGGTCTTCCTCATGAAGACCTCAGGAACCACACCAAAGAACTTGAGGATCAAGTCTCAGGGAGCGAGCAACATGAAGTATATGAATACCATATACTCTGCAACATTTTCCCCTACTCTCTCTTTGGGGATGCATTTAGTTGGTTCAGTCAACTGCAGCCAGGATCTCTAACCTGCTGGGAGGGCATTCAAAGAGCCTTCCTCTACGAAATTCTTGATGATATTGTAGCAGCTCGAGAAAGGGAGATCAATGATAAGTAGGACATGATCCTTGAAGTTTGGCAAATAAAGAGCAAAGAACAGATTCCAAGACAGCTGCTCAACTACGTTATGGCAAAGAGTGATGAACAACATGGATCTGGAGAGATGAGCAAAGCAAAAGAAGCTGATATTAGTGATACGACCTTAGTGTCGATCGACACAAACTCATGTTGTCAATCGATACCTCTTGAAATCCCTGAAAGATTGATTTGTCCTCATGACATTGCAGACTCGATACTGAAGTTTGATCCATCGACTATAGAGGAATTCTTGGAGATGGAGGATGAAGAACAACCTGAATATTTTGACCAGCACACTTTGGGAAAAAATCTGGAAACTTCACCAAAGGCTAACACAGATCAACACAAATCGCCTGATATCAATCGACACTCGTCGTTGGAAGAATTGCGATGTTTCATGATTGAGATTGAACCAGTTCAGGCGAGAACGTAAAAGTCTGAGGCCTCACACCTTGCTGTCCCAGAACATCTGCAACCACCTATCTGCGCAGAATAAGCTACTGAGTTTCACAAAAGAGTGAAGAGGATACCTGACCCAGTGAAGCTTGTTGTTCCAAGCTATGTATCTGAAGTTGATTTTCCTATCCCACCAGATAGAAGTGTGCATCTAGATTCTTGCATTGGGGTAGTTGTTGATCGTCTGCATGCAGTAGTTTCTAAGACAAGGTTAAGGTATAAAAGTGACATCAACCGAGGTCCATTGGTAGCAGAATCGATCGACACTACTACTTCATTGTCCATCGATACCCATCGCGTATCAAAGAACGAAGAGTTTGAAGTGTGTTGAAATCTTTTTGATGGAGGAACCACCACGAGATCAGACAAGTCTGGGGGAAGAAGAGGAAGAATTGGAAGAAGAGTAAAAGGACCAAAGGTGGTCCTCATTTTTCGTTGATTCCTCACTTCTCAGATGGTTTTAGGAAATACAGAGTGCGCAGCAGATGCTTCTCAAATCAATTTGCAAAGCTTCGAGCTCTCTTTATTGCCGAGATGATAGAAAAATGAGAAGAGTATGTGAAGGCTTGTACAAAAAGTGTGATGAAGCTGAAGAGAGTAGACATTGAGACTTGTTTTGGAGAAAGTTCTCATTCTCATCCGAATTGAATCTGATCTCCAGAAGTTAAGTTAATGACTGAAAATAAGCCTTGAGTGGGAGGCAACCCACTGTTAGTTAAGTTTTAAATTAATTTTAATTTCCGTTTTAATTTTCAGGTTTATTTTATTTTAGGTCAAAAGAAAAAGATCCAAGGAAGGTGAATTGATATACTAGCATCGATCGACAACCGGCCGGTGTTGGTCGATAATACATCACGAGCATCGCCACTTAACTGTTGTCGACCGACACTCCTATCAAAAGGCAAGTATAATACTTATGATTTATTTCTTCACCAATCTGGGACTGTATAACACTGGGGCATTGTTGTTTAAGTCTGGGGGAGGTACAGTAGAAACTCTATAAATAAATACACCTTAAATTAATATTTTTTCTGGTCCCAAGTTGGACAAGTTCAAAATATGACACAAATCGGTAAAATAATAGGATAATAACTTTTTAGAAAATCCTTTGTAAATATATGGTCCCATTATAATTATAAAGTAATTAATTATATATATATATATATAAGTAAAATCAACCATTATATTCTTTGTTTTACATGCACAATGCAATTATCTTTATATTTCTTAACACTTAATATATTTTGATGAAATTTAGTAAAATTGTATTTGAAACTACATTCAAATTCTTTGAGATATATTTTATATACACCAAATAATTTAAGAAAACTAATATAAATGCGAAATTTTAAAAATTTAATTAGTTTATATACACTAAAAATTCAGAAAGATTAATTTGTTAATTAATAACTCTATAAATTCTAAAAAAGGATTTCTGAGATATATTTATGAGATATATTTAAGAATAATTAAGGATTTCTGAGATATATTTCTGAGATATATTTCTGAGATATAATTTTATAATTATTTTGAGAACTAATTAAATTCTATGAGACATATTTCTGAGATATATTTAAGAATTTTATATTCTGAGATATATTTCTCAAAATATAAAATTCTAAAAAATGAAAATTTTATAAATTAATAACTCTATAAATTAATAAAATATCAGAGTCTCAACATTATTAATTTAGAGAGTTTTTATTGTAGTTCATGATGTTGTGTTATATTTTGAGCTTTATCTTTTTGTTTTATTAAGTTTTTAGGGAGTCAAGAAGGGGATAATGATATTTTCCAATTTTTACTTATTTTGAGCACCATTCTTAGATTTACTAACTGCAGAGTATACTAGAGATACCAAAGTGGATCACTTGCCATTATATCCACACTTGGTGAGAATGTTTGAAGGAACCGAAGATGACCTCCAACCTTAATTAACTTAATTGCTTGTTTTGAGGCTTGTTATACACTCGATTGGATTCCTCTTTCAGGTCTGAAAGGTAAAAGTTTATGTGTTTTTGGTTTTCTACTCTCGTCTCTTCAGCTCTATAAAAAGAACGAAAAGAAAAAATTGAGATGATTTCCTGAAATATGCAGAATGGTAGGAAAATTTCCTATGACCCCATTATTCTAATTCAGAAAGGAATGATCACAAATTATAGGAAACGAGGGGTAGGTACAGTACCTATGACCCCATTATTCGCCTACACTTTGTCAAAAAAAAAAAAAAAAAAAATTAAAAAGAAGATGAACAAGATGGACTGCATCAGCATCATTGATTCATTGGATTAATAAAAAGAGAAAAAGATTTAGAGCAAAGAGAAATAAGGAGAAAAGAAACTAGAATAAGACTATAGCTCCGACGATGCGTCATCAGTTTAGAAACAGATAGAAATCTTCCCACAGTGCGATTGATCTCATCTTTTTGAGAAAAGAAATAGGTTTGAGTTAGCTTTCCATTGCAACCGGTTTGAGGTCCAAATGACGGTTAGATATAAATTTATGCTTGTTTTACTAAAGAGTGGTATGTCTGCCTCGTGAGAGGAAGCTGTCGAGATTTAGGAGTATCAATCGATACAGACCTCTTGGTGTCGATCGAAAGTGATCCCAGAAGACGGGCCAAGCCTATTCCAAGACTGACTAAGACCCAGAAGTCACCATAAATTACCAAAAAGCTCTTGAGCGACTTAAAACACTATTTTATAGTTTTTTAAGTCATTGTTGACGGCTACACTTTCACACTTTCTTTTATTCATTTTTTAGATTTGGAGAGAAAATCAGTTCTTCTTCAGAGATTGATTGAAACTCCTTTGATTTTAACATTAATTTCTTTATCAATTATTTATTCCGATTATGATTTGTGTCATTGCTTTCATGTCGGAGTAATCATCTTGTTAGATTTAGGATTTCATGAGCTTAATGTCAAACTGATAATTAATTAGGATTGCTAGGGTTGCTTACTGAATTTTACACCAGGTTAGCTTGTAATACTAGGATCTAGAGTATTTGGAAAAGCATGAGCTTGTGCTTGATTCTTTGAACCTAGAATCATAGGACAATTGAGATGCACGAGAGTGCAATCAATTAACGGAACCCGAACTCTGTTGGATTAGATACCTAGGCGCATACGAGAGTTCGTCTAGGTTTAGTTAAACATTATCAATATGTACGTTAATGCTTGTCTAAAGAAGTATTGATCGACACTCTTCCAGAATTTGCATACGAGAGTTGGAATCACAGGATTTAGACATCTGATTAGTAATTGCATGTGAAAGCTGGATTACTTGCTTGTTGAATTTGAATTCTATAATTGAACCTAATTAAACCCTTAGCATCTTTGATTTATGTTTTGAATCTCTTGATTGATAAATCCCTAGATCTAGTGTTTCTTCCTTATCAACCGTTCTATTACTTATTGTTTATTTAATGTATTATATTTTTTATCTAGTTTAATCTGAAACTCAAGTTTATTGTGCGAAAGATAGAGTTTCTATGGATTTGATTCTCAAGTACTTAATCGAACCTCTTATTTGAGAGAGTAGCTTAAATATTAATTTGAGCATATCATTGATGACACAAGCATATTCCGAGGGTGATCATCAATCCTAGATGATCACGAGCCTTATTCAATTTATGAGAAGTTAGAATCAGCTATTGTGAGTTCCTACAGTCATGTGTCACTCATGGCGTACGTTGATAAGAATATCCTTCCTAAAGAATATGTAAGTAAATATTGGGATGCCTAATCCAAATCACGTTCGTACCTCTGGAAGAGAAGAAAAATAATATGCGGCGGATGGACGAACCGAATTGGTGATACTCATAAAAAACATCAGTGAGGGAATTCTACTCTCCACTTGTCCTCCTCATGTAGCTGTCAAACTTAAAAATTATAATCTTGTTGTAAGATCGCTTAAAAGTCTAGCTTGTAAAAAATCAGTGGCGTGCTTAGGTCAAATGAGGCCTAAGGAAAAAAATATATAGAGAAGGATAAATCGAACTTGGGGCGTTGTAATAACTATATTCATTAAGGCCCGAGACAAGCCTTTTTAAATACATAGTGTGCATGGCCCTGGTTAAAATCACTTCGCCAAGAAGACCATCCCGCTGTCGAATCAGATTGTCGTCGTTATCACTTGTCCGAGCGCAGTTGGCGAAGAAGACGCTGTGAGCAACAAACTTCGAGAGGCTCATGAAGGTCGAGGTCTGCATTTCGAGGATCGGTTCTCTTCTGTGTTGGACAAGGACGAATTTCTTCTCAAAGCTTGGATTCATGAAATCATAGCCAAAGGGAAAGACATCCTTCTTAGAGTCGACGACATTCAAATATCTCAATCGTTACAGAGGATACTTAATCACTCTGCTGTGTCTATAAACCTGTTGTGCGAGCTTGCATCAGAGGTGAAGATGGAGGAGACTCAGCTTGTTGGAGTCGCGAGGAAAATAATTACCAAACTTTACTTTAATTACGTTGTCGTGAATGCCAGTGGAAGGCTTAACGATTTAGTGAACCGTTTGGAATCCATTTTCGATGCTAAAAAAATCTTATGTTCACAAGCTTTTCTGCAACTAGTTTAGTCAATTATTAATATGATACTAGGTGCCTAACCGCGGTATGCGCGGATTAATTATTTATATTTTTATCATTTAAACTTTATAAAAATATTTAATTTTTTTACATAAATAATCATAGAATGTTTGACAAAAAATGGTGTCTGATAGTTTCTTTTTTTTGAATGAATTTTTGAATTATACAGAGGTATCCTACCCCATAGAAGTGGGTCCAGACTAGCTTCGCCGAAGCGAGTCCTCTGTCGCCGGCGATGTTCAAATTTTAATCCCCCAGTGGCCATCGCATCGAACTTGGGACCGTATCGGGGCCGAAGCTCCCTCAAGTACCACTAGGCCGTCCTCGCTTGGTTTCTCATTGCATTTTTATTTGGTTCTATTGGTGAACATCATTCGAATAAGCAAAATATTTTGACATTAACTCCATGTTGATATGTTTAGTTTATTCCTCAACAATTTCAAAAATAAAATTAATATTCTTAGTTTTATAAATATTTATTTTTGAATATCAAAACTCACATATCAAATCTAAAGTAATATTTATATTATATGTTGAATAAAGCATTTTTTTTATTGCTAAAAATATTGGTGATTAAACAGAACTCAATACAAATTGGATTTACCAATGTAAATCTATAATGGATCTCTTATGGATAACCTCATCATGATCTCAGCTTGTAAGAGAATCTTCTTTGATGGAAGAGGCAATTTTAGAACTCTGTAAAATCACGATCACATGATTATTAAAGAAAAAAACAACCAGGATCACATCCTCAATTTTATTCTTGAATTGATTCACCACAATAATTCACGATTGGCACTGTAACATGTTCCAAGAAGTAAGAGGCTGGTTCGTACGCATTACCATTCTTAAAAAACTTAAAATTTCCCAACTCTTATATATAACAAATCACTGTAATAAGCAATAAAAACATCCAGAAATAAAAATAAAAGAATATTGGACTAATTTTTTTTACCTCCTTTGGTTTCTTGAGAGGTGGAAAGAATTTCAGTATAAAATGAAATTTTTAAATGATATTAGAATAACTATTTGCACCCGATATTACAGATTCAAAATTTTCACCAATATGTTTAAACTATTGAGTGATGAAAATATAAGAAGATTAGTTGTGTGTTTTCATATGTTTGAGAATTTATATACAGCATCTGCAGCTACTTGTAATGTAACATGATCGCCCCACACACCGCTCTTGTTTCAAAATTTGATCAGTAAAAGTAGACAAAATGAGCTGCAAATATTATTTTTCAAGAATGATTCTTCGTACGGAGATGATAAATAAAGAAGTAGAAATTAACCTAAAATTACCATTTCTTGAACATTGACTTCGGCAAAGTCTAACATCTCTAAGTTGAAATGAAATCAAGAATTTTATATATTTGGAGTTGATATATATAATGTGTGTGTGTGTGTGAAAACATAAATGGGTGGTTACAAACCAAACATGTAACATGAATCTCTTCTTGGAGAAAACTAAATTTAATTGTTGTGATATACAGTTCGCCATAGTTTAGAAATTAAACATGTAATATAGTTAAATGTTTAAATGTCTTATATAAAAATTTAAGAAACTAATTTATAATTAAACTGTTTGTTTAAATTAGTTTCAGGCTTTGGGTTATCGTTGCCTTATGTTTTTCCAAGTTTGGCTGTGTTGTTTACTAACATCACATGTCTATCTCTACCTTATGCTATTGTCCAACCTTATCTTTTTCTTCATCGGTTTGCTTCTTATTTGATAAGATTCTAATTTAATCGTAAGCAGACTAAATGTTGTCACCTAGAGGGGTTCATCTGAATTTTTATTTATTGTTGGATATGATATATGATTTATTGTTGCTCTCCATGAGCAAAAGCTTTTTTTGCAGATAAGAAAACCATCAAATTAGATCTCATATTGGCAAGAGTTAATCTACGAAAAGGGTATGATATCGACATCGTCTCTCTGTATTTAATATGATGACACTTTGATGATATATTTAAATTTGAGTGGAAGCATGATATATCATCTCACACTATTCTGTATTTGCAGCACTGCTCGTGTGGAGCTAAAAGAATATACTATTGCTAAATACGCCAAAAAAACGCACCAAATGATACCAATTTAAGTTTAAGAAGATGATGGATGAATTAGTCTTCGCACGGCAGGCATTACATCAACCCCCATAGGTATAGCTTAAGAAAAAAAATTCTTATGAAATATTTTCAATATTTTTTAATCTTTGTTCGAAGGAAGAGAAAGATTTGGTTCAACATATGGCACCAACAAATTTCTTGATCTTTCTCTTCACTTCAGTATTTCCACCAAACATATTATAACACAAATTTTTAAATGCATGAATTATGTAAAATAGTTCATTAAATAAAATGTTATCAACCAAAAATAATCATGTGTTTTGAAAAAACAAAAACTCAAAATACCAAATTACACTCTTTCTCCCGCACAATATAGGGAAATATTAAAATACCTTTTTCCTATATAAAAAGTTAACTTGGCATATGGCTAGTGTTTGTTACACAACTTAAATTACAAACTGAAAGAAGGAAGATCATACGTAGCATAGATTAGGTGGCAAAAGAACTAAGCTAAGTGTTCACACCATTTGACCAAGAGCTCTTCGGAAAATTTCAAAGAAACAAATCAGTGGAACGACCTACTTCCTCATTTGCTATGTACTCGTCCAAATACCAAATCATGTTATTCGCCATATATCATGAAAATAGACTTCATGTACAACATGGCAATCTCTTCTAGCGTCCACCAACTCGTTTTCTTATTCCTCTCTATTGCCAATGTATTACACCTATTATTAAGGCCATAAGTATATGGTGCGAGTAATCTGCACAACATAAGCTTAAATTTAAATCTATTCACAACAAAGAAATATATCAAATGGTAAAAAAACTGCAACAGCGAATATATACGCAGGAATTAAGAAATTGATCAATATATTGAAAACTGAAACACTATTAACTCAAAATTAGTTAGAAATATATATAGCTATATATGATTATAAGTTCTAAATATAGTGCTAGTTTTTATTGCTTTACCAATGTTTCATCAAACATCATCAGTATTCTTTTCGGAAAAGGAGACCAATGGTAAGCATTTCATGTTTTTAAAAATGCATAATCTAAGAATTAAGCTCAGTATCAAAATTGTTAGAAACCAAGAAAATAAGTAATAATCAGTTAATATCATCATCTTCAGCTACATCTGACCATGTGTATTTATTGTAGTATAGATGCAACTAAACTCTTAAGAAATACCAGATTTTGTGAAGAACCAATGGCATGAATGTTGTATGTGGATATTAGCTAATTAGAAGTGACAATACCTAATGCCTAAAGAGGCCATTTAAAAGGGAAAACTTTGAAATTCTAAAAAAGTTCTGTTGTAACATATTTGTTTGTTTGTTTTAGCTATTTATTTTATGTTTCTGAAAGCAAATATCAAATCAGTTCATATTCATGTCGTACCTGATGATAACAAATGTGGCTGGTTGTTATATCCATGTATATATATAGCATCAAGAAAAACAATGTAGTCCAAATAATAATATCACTTGACGAATGAGAGTAATACATGGAAAATATTAAGTGTACCTAATAAATTGGTAAACACACTGCCAATACATCTAAGAGCCCTAAAGCCCTAAACAATGCGATCAACTGTAAAATCAACCAAATAATGAAAAAAATAATAACAAAGAGGCGAAAAACAAAAAGATTTTTTATTGTGATCACATTGGCTTAACCTTCAGCACTTGTCTATGACAATGTTGGTACTCATTTGTACTAACTGACTAAGGAAACTGGAGATAAGAGCAAATACTCCAAGTACTTGAACCCACCATGTACTATGCATGTACAGATGTACCACTGGAGTTGGCCAATACTCCAAACTTCTGCGTTTGGTAATCCATAGACATGCACCAGTTTTAATCTCCTCGGTCATAAGCTGAAAAGCTGATAGAGATTTAAAAAAAAAGATTCACAATCACTAAAATATTATTCATATTTTCCTATCCTTTCTGTACTACTTTACATTTTACTTACCCAACAAACCTTGTAGAAGAAAGATGGTTTCGTTGGTATGAATACATAAAGTGAAAGTATGAATTTCTAGCAGACGTACTGATCCCTAAGATATATAAGTCTTATGTATAGTCACATATGCGTACACACCTTTAATCAACATGTCCATAGACATGTAACCACCTATTAACTGAAGGAGGGAAGCACCAATAGCTTCAGGCTTCAGCTAAGGCTGTCTAGGTAAACTGCACAACATAAGTGCAGAACAAAAACATTAGGCAACAGTCATCTGAAACACACAACTGAACATGAAAAAAAAAGAACCAATATAAGCAAGCACCAAGAAACATAGTAACCTCGTAAGAGCCGAGCTTGAGATTGCCATGATTTCTTGGCTGTGAAGAAAACATTAGAAATTGGGCCAAACCTTTATGCTGAATGAGCGTTAAGAAAGATAGAAAAAAATACCAGAACAAAACATTGAGATACAAATCAAGGAGTGGATATAACAATGTTCTCATATACCGATGGAAAATGTGTTCTGATGACGTTCATAGTAGCCACTTGTGCTTGTCTTGTGGGTGTGAGGAATCATTTGTTTTAAAAAGTGACATTGGCTTGAATAGTGAGGAGGAACAGAGATAGGATGTTGAAGAGGGACAAAAAAATCCACTCAGTATAAATTGTGTTATATGTCTACATGATGATATTATACTACCTTCGTTCCATCATCGCCTTAGATGTAGCTTTGTAAGGGGAGGTTTTAGGTTTTGTCTAGATTTAGGTTTAGGTGAAGAAAATTATATAAGATGAAGAGGAAGATCAACGGGAGATGGAACGAAACCATCAAGAAGGGATTGAAGAGGAACATTGATTGATGAGAAGGGGATTCGCGGTAACGGTGATGGCAGTGAACGGAGACGGTGAAGAGGAATGAAGAGTCCGATTCATTGATTGTAGGAGAGGAGGTTTTGGAAGATGGGCTGGATAGTGGGCCATGATTTGTTTTTGAGAGACTAAACTGAAAGCCTAGTTACTCACTTTAGTGGATCAAGCTGTATGAGGTGGCGGAATGAAAACTCTTATTGGATGATTTTCTAATCCTATGTGGATGGTCTCTCCTTTGATCATATTAAACTTTTAGTATTGTAAGATTTTCATTTTATAAGAAAGTCCTAATAAATAAATAAGAAAACTTTTTACTCACTAATCTTCATAAAGTGTATAATATGAAAAAGGTACAATACACATCCTAATATAAGATGCAAATCTTCTTAAAACACTTTTTAATTTAATTTAACATATATATTATTCTTAATTTGAATGTAAATTACTCTTAAATTTAATTTTACATAATTAAATTTTAAAATACATAATTAATAATAAAAATAAGGTGAGACGGAATATATATATTTCTGTTCTCTAAAGTTAGAAAATGCAAACAACAATACTAGGTGTTGTTACTGTTAAATGTACTAACTATCAACAATACTTCTAAAGAACATCTTTTTTTTTTTGAAAATTTGTAGTAGATAATATGTGACGATCAATATGCCTTTTTGGTTCAGTAAAATATATCATTTTTATTATGCATGTTTTTCTCGGTTGCGTAGAATTTCAAATGTAATGATGGAGATATAGTACTTGGGATTAGCAGAGAAGATTTTTTTGTTGTTGTATTGGTATGATCTCTATTATATGATATTAAAAAATCATCTCTTTAAAACATAATCACATACGCCACAATATATTTAAAAGTAATAGTAATATATATTAACATTAATATTTTGGAAATCTTCTCAGATTAGCTAGGAAGTCTTCTCGGTTTAGCTAAAAACATTAATAAACATAAATGTTGGTAACTTCATAATTAAAACTAATTAAGTTATGAATTTCATTCAGGAATCCCAATATCAACTAATATACATCAGTTAACAAGAAAATGTTAAAAGTCCAGTTTTTTTTAAAAACAAAAGTTTATTAAACTTTGACGTAGAAGACTTCCACGGAAGTCGTCCAGCACTCCCACAGGAGAAGCTGTCACCAATTGAGCAAAATTGTAACACCCGTCTCCTCCTCTCTTGAGAACGGCGTGCTACTACTGATAAAATATCGAATTAAACCGATTTATAAAAATATCAAATAACATATATTAAAATATAAGCGGGATAAATCATTTATAAATTTAGAAACAAAAATAAAATATACACAAGATAAATCTTTTTTTAGACATTTAATAACCAGAATAATTTATATCGAAAATTCGTATAACACCGAATGAAAACCGTTATAAAATACGACGATCCCCAAGACACCAAACCGTTCAGATATCCGACTACTCGTCATGCTCACCTGAAAGGGGAAGAAAGAGGGGGTGAGCAACAGGAGAGTCACTCAGTGAGGTATGGGATGCTAGACACGCAAACCACTGACATGAGTAATAGAACTCTCATTATGGAAGTTTAGCTCTAACATGAACAAACACAGTGCCTAGAGCATCACACAAAACAATCAATGCGATGATAGCGCATAGCTAGTCCATACACCCCGCATTTTCTCATAAGGATATACATACTATGCGTCGCTAGTACAATATGTCTCTGTACCCCCGCCCATAACCAATCTGCGTCAGATGCAAACGTCTCTGCACCACGCACCACACAACAATCTGCGTCGACAGTCCGAACGTCTCCGAACCCCCGCCCACCACATCTGCGTCAATAGCCCAAGCATCCCTGAACCCCCGCCCACCACACATAGTCCCTACTGAATATCTATATATAGATATTTATATATCATCAATTAACATCACACAATCCAATCACAGTTGAATCCTGTAGACCCCTAATTCCGGTTTACAATGAATTAACTAACTACCAATCACGATTCAAACAAACGGATCATGCTTCAAAATCTAAACTACAATAGGAAGAATTCTACACTGGTACGGGATTTACGGAATAGACCCTCACCTTAGCCATGATCGAATGACCGGGACTGAATCAAAAAATATAAGAGATCGCTTGACAACCTTGGGTTTCGACATGGATCTCAAATTATCGCCAGTGTCACATCATATTGGATCAAATAGGAATAATGGTAAAACATAAGCCAAGATTAAAACAAATATATAATTAATAATTAATCTAGGATTAAAGATTGCTTGCAGCTCAAGGAACAAGGGAAGAGACAACCCATATGCATGAGTTCTTTCAGGCTTGACCAGATGACACCAATAAGGATAATTAATTATTGCATGAACAACACGTAAGGGAAGAAAAGGTCTTACGTTCATCTCATGTACATGAATAGAGAATCGATCGCATTAGAGTTGACGAGAGGTGATGAGGGTGACTAGGAGTATGCGACATGGATCTCCGGTGATGCTCAACTCACGGTTGCATAGTTTCACTTCCGGCGATGTTGGATCCGGCTTCACCTTCTCGCCTCGTCTCAGTCATGCTCATCATCTAACGGATCTGACACCATCATGGACGCGGCGGCGCACGTGTGATGGCATTGGCTGCTCCTCCGGTGGTGCTCCTTAAACTCCGGCATACCAAGGTTTCTCCAAGACATGGAACGAGAGTGGTGGTGGCTATGGTGGTGGAAAGTGAGAGAGAGAATAATGGGGGCGGCTACTCACGATGCACCTTTTTATTTTGCTAGGTTATGGAAGAGAAGATATATATACTCTATTATATATGGTTGGGTTTAGGAAATAGATTTGTTTAATAAAAAAAATTAATGAAGAGAAAATTCCAAACCGGTTATATGAAATAACCACGGGCTACGGTCGTTACAGTAAGTCTTCCGGCAGACAACTTACACAGAAGTCTTCTATGATAACCAATGTCTGATCAAAATCTCAGAATAAAATTTTAGAAGACTTTCGTGTAAGTCGTCTAATTAAAATTAAATAGTTAATTTTTATTTTTCAATTGCAAAATTAACCTAAGACGACTTTCACCAACACTAAGAAGACTTCCACTGAGAGTTCGAAAGACTTTCGTGTAGTCTAGAGAAAGTCAAAATTAATTTGTTTATCCTAGATGACTTACCGGGAAGTCTTTTCTGGTATTTTTGAGATTTTTTTGTTAACAAAGAAAAGTTGAAAGACTTCTAGAGAATTCACACATAAAGTCAGTTGCAAAAGTAACATATGCATTAACCAAAATACATATGTATAAGTCTTCTACGACAAAACACTTCATGTCGTCTGACGAACAGATCCACGGAAGTCTTCTGAAGTTAGATCTGGAAAAAAAATAATCAATTTCATACTTTCAACCAGTGAGATAATTTGACTAGCTTCTCCTAGCACACAAAATTTCACCACAAACCAGATTCACTTGCTAATGTTCAAGAATCATGAGTTTGAACTTTACAAAGTTTAGAATCAAAATCTTGGGTTTTTTAGATGAATATAGAGAGCAAGTGAAAGAGATGTAGTTATTAAGCATAAGAAAAAAAATAAGAAGATTAAAAATTGATTTTTAGATGCATTAACAGTTTCAAATTGCTTGTTTATGGTGGGTGGTGTATTGATGACAATGGCACTATTGTAAATATTTGATGAAGATGAGGAAGATAGAGTAAAATATTCCTTTTGAGAAAAGAAAAAATAATGGCATTTTCGTGAATAATCCAAATTTTGAGGTGAATAGGGCAAATAAAAATTCCAAAAAAAATCATTGGTTAATTTTGTGTTTGACTTTGATTTTTGAGTCATATTTGCAAAAAGCCCAAATACAAAAGTAGAATTACATATTTAAGACAAAGAACTGAACTAATGCAATAAATAAAACTAACTAGATTTTATTTGCTAGAATCAAAAAGTAGTTGTACTTTGATCTGAAGAAATATTTGTAATTCAATATAATTCACAAAATGAATAACTTAAACTATCCAATTCTTATACCCAAAATCAAAAGTCTAAATGCAAATAACAAAACTAATTAAAATTTTAATTTATTAGGAACAAAAAAAATACTGTTTGAATTTGGTGAAGTTAACGTAATCCAGTTCAACCAAATAATAACTAAATAGACTAGATATTATATATCCAAAATGACATGACTAATTATAATATTATATTATTTAAAATAAATTCTACATCTAAATTATAAAATGCTTTAAATTTAAATTAAAATATTAATAAAATTTTATAATATATTTATTTTGTAAATATTTATATTCGTGCATGATCACGGAAAAATCACCTAGTAGTCTTTAATTTACAGAAACATACCTTTGCAATTTTTTCATCGATCAACAAATGTAAACTAAAATAACAAATAAGATTATATAAGTAAAATGGGGTAGCAAAGAAAGGTAAGAGGGAAAACTCTGATATTTTTGAGAAGTCTATATTATATTTGGAATTATTGAATTTCATCCAAAAAGTTCAAAAACATGATGTTGCATGCTTGAGGGAATATCTCAAGAAAGTTTTGTGAACATAGGAATGGTAGATTTGTAACATATAACTTTTCGTAGAATAAGAGCATGGATGATTTGATCATTGCATATAACTAGTCTAGCAACACAGGATATGATTGCTGTCCGTGAGAGGCTGGTTGAAACTGAAAATTTTTCTAACACGCAGATCAGCAGGCCCAGCCCTGAGAAAGCCCAAAAAAACTTGGGCTGAAAGCACCAAAAAAATTTGAAGGCCTGTAAAAAATAAATAGTTCTAAATAATGGAAAAAATTGGCCGAAAATATAGATATTTTTAAAAAGGCCGGAAAATTATGCTTCCATGGCTTCTGCCCAGGGCTGCTACTGCGCAGATGCGTCTAGAATCATCATTTCATAGCAAAATCGTTGTATAATCTCCTGCAGTTAGATATTAAAAGTTATTAGGTTAGCTTATCTTTGCTGAAGTGACAAAACAAAGGCACAAAAATATATCATGTTCTATGTGCAATAACATTATCCAAGGTTACTATCAATGTGATAAGATATATAAATTGAATAATCAATGTTAAGGATTATGGACGGCAGGAAAATTTGTTTATGGGACAGTGCGAGTGTTATCTTTACACGAGAACATAGAGACGAATCAAAATATCAATTTATTGAGCTACCCTACTTTAATATATGGTTAGTATCTTATCCTCTATATATTAAAAGCATAACATTTTTAATAAATAACCAAAATATAATATATTTACAAGGATATTATTACGCTGATGTGTCAGCATAAGAGAGTTTCTCTCATTCTCTATTAAAAACTCATATCTTAATAGAATAATTACATTTTATGTTATTAGATCTATCTTACATATTATTAAGATTATTAACATTAAAAGAATATTGTCATTTCTTTTCTTAGATAAAAGCTACGAAATTACCTAATATGTTTAACAAATATATGACAATTAATGATTCTGAATAATAAAGATTTGAAAACAATTTTTGTATCTTCCATTATTTTTTAAATTTTATATTCTTAGAGAAAATTAAACAATCACATTAAGTATATAATAAAAATATTTTTTCTCATATATTATATTTTGAAGTTTTTTAAACAATTATAAATTTCTAAGACTATTAAATTCACATTGAAATTTTTGTGATCAATGGTTTAATTTTTTTTTGTTATAACAAGATTCAAATGATCATAAAATTATATAAATATGAAATTTCATTTAATATATATACATATATATATATTCCAATATTTTTAAAATTAAAATATATATCATATATAAAACATATAAATATGTTAATTTTAAAACTTTTATTTAATAATAAGACTCAATTAATAAATATTCATATTAATAAAAATAATATTTTTTTACAGCAAATATAAATTTGTTAATAAACTTATGAGTATAAAATCTCAATTAATAAATATTTATATTAAAATATACTATATATCTATGTCAATATCATTAATTTTAATTATATACCACATAAAATTAATAAATGATTATTTAGATTTTTTACCAACAAAAATTACAGTAAATAAAAGAGAGATTGTTTTTATTTATGTGCTTACTCTATATACATAATAATTACTCGCTTCTCAATTATTCAATATAATTATTATTGCATAATATGTAAATGAACACAAAAGAAATAATAATATGTATAAACAGTTTATATACATAATTAATGTTCATTCCGCGCAAGCGCAGATCTCAAATGTTATTTGATCATATCATTTCAAAAATACAATTCTTCATATCGAAGTGAAATGGTAAATTATAACATTCAGATGATAGCATTAAAGACCAATGTAAATTAAATAGGTTTTTAAAAAAAATATCAACAAACATAACTCTACTCATCAACTTTATATTGAAGATATATAATTTTACGTTTGAAGACTTATGACATGATAGTTGAACCATCAAAGTTAATATTCAATAATTATTAGCATATAAATTGTACTCTTCGCAAGCGTGCAGATAATTACCTAGTAGCACTATAACACTGACAATAAATCATATGTTTAATTCGTGTTACACATGTAGATATTTTCGTTATAATAACAGTTAGCTTTGTTTGAGGTAATATTGTTTGGTTTTAAAATAGTAATATCATAAGATAGACCTAAAAAGATTTTTGTTATCAAAATAGATTTTAATAAGAAAAATGATCAAAATGGATTATATTAAAAAGTTTAAATATAATTAATACTCTTTAGATTATCTAATCTAGGCTTAAGTTTAGAGTTATGGAGTGAATATTAAAATTGAAAAAAAAATATTAAAATTTTAAAATAAAAATGTCTATTTTGATTATTATTTTCTTTGAGCTCTATTTTTGTTATAAAAACTTACAAAGTTTATTTGGAAAAATTGAATTTTTAAAAATATAATTTATTCATTTTAGTTGAGTATTTTTTACGTATATAAAGTCAACTGTTAGAAATTGATTACACAAGTTGTGTAACACAACTGTTAAATAAATATACATTTTATTTATTTATTCGATTATTTAATAATCATTTAAAATTTATTTATATGACATAAGGATCTTTGATTTTAGACAGAGGTCATGTTAGTAATGTTTGTTTCTCTTTTTATTGCACTCAACCATGGTCCATGACTAAATATCCTAATCATTCAACCTAAACCACCAAAATTAAGCTACAATTAGTTTATGACGCTCGAGATTTAACACAACAACTGCACAAAGATCATAAACACAACAACTACACAAAGATCAGAACCACAACAACTTCACAATCACCACCTCTCTATTTAAACACTATTGCCCTCATCTCACATATTCATCAATCTTAAACCAATTCAAAATCCTTCTTCCAACACACCAGCGTTCCATGATGATGATTAAACAGTCATCATTCTTGCTTTTAACAGCAATCTTCTTGTTCACAGTTTCTATTTTCACAGCAGCACTTGATCCTGCCCCTGAAGATCCCATTTTCGAACTCTACATGCACGACATACTTGGAGGAAGCAGCCCCACGGCGAGGCCCATCACAGGCTTGCTCGGGAACATATACAACGGTCAAGTTCCTTTCGCCAAGCAGATTGGTTTCACTCCTCCAGAAAACGGTATAGCCATACCGAACGCAAACGGTGCCCTCCCAACGGTTAACGGTATCAACGGTGTACCTCTCGGGACAGGCTTGTCTGGTACATCTTACTCTGGTCAGAACCTGAACGGGATCCAGACTCAGCTGGGTCCCGATGGTCTGAGTCTCGGGTTTGGTACCATAACAGTCATCGATGACATACTCACATCTGGTCCTGACTTGGGTTCGCAGCCGCTTGGTAAGGCTCAAGGAGTTTATGTTGCAAGTTCTGGAGATGGAAGCACACAGATGATGGCTTTCACAGCTATGCTTGAAGGTGGAGAGTACAATGACAACCTAAACTTCTACGGAATTTACAGGATAGGAAGCGCCATGTCGCATCTGTCAGTGACTGGAGGAACAGGTAGGTTCAAGAATGCTTGTGGGTTTGCAGAGGTCAGGCCATTGATTCCATCAGGTCAACATTTTGTGGACGGAGCTGAGTCTTTGCTTAGGATCATTGTCCATCTTAAGTACTAAGCAAAACATAAAAGAAGTCTTACCTGAAGACTTTTAAAACTTGTTCATGTGTGTATGTGTGTGAATTGTTGTATTTCTCGTTGTTGTATGTAACAGCTATTTATTGAAAGCAAATCACAGAAATCCCTGAAATTTATAATATAAGAATTACGGTTTAGTTTGACTTTAGTTTAATAACTAATATTCAAGAAATTGATAAGAGGTAACTGAACTCTTTCTAGAAAACGATGATTATTAACGGGGGAGGAGAGTGGTTTAGGCGTTAACAAATTACTAATATATTTTTTATATTTATATAAAATATTTTAGTTTTTAGGTTTAGTTATAAAATATATTATAATGAATTATCAAAAATAGATATACAAATAATAATTTAGACAAATTTGTGAATTTGTACTAGTATTATTTACTAATTAAAAAATTAGTATTAGATCAATTGAAACGGATTTAAAATATTTTAAACGATTTGGTATAAATCATATTTTAGAAAAATCATTTCAAATAGAACTGAATTGAAGCCCATTTTTAAAACTATGAATAGATCAAGGATTATACACCGGTTAAGACTTAACCAAACAATCAATTGAACCAGGTCCTTACATTTTCCAGTTTAGATGACAGACAACAAAAAGGCTGAGAGGTTGAGCTGTTCACTAATGAATCAACAAACTCAAGCTCACAAGATTACATGTGAAAGATACATAAAGCGCCAAACACCATTGTTGTTAATCGCCCTCGTGGCAAACTATATACTCTACTGAATGTATAGAAAAGATGATCATTCTGCTATGCATTGGTGCAATCTGAACCAATCATTTGACAATAAGTCAACAATCCGTCTCTCTAGCCTCTCCGAACCAGAACCGGGCCTAAGAATACCCGAGTCTCCCCAGACAGAACACAAGCTCCTGTTGTCACCAGAATCTCCCAAACACCAACCACCAGGCACAACTTCAACAGATGTGCGTGCCAGAAGCTCATGATCGATACGATCAAGGACAGGGTCATCGAACCTTGACACTCTAGCAAATGCTGCTCCTGATTCAACCATTTCCGTGAACTCTTTGGGATCAAGCTGGTGGTGTCTTTCTTTAGAAGTGTCGTTAGAAGATAGGTAGAGTAAGTTGTTGTTGATGATGGTCTTTTTGAAGAGATTCGAGTTGCAGAGGATCGTTGGAAAGTAGTTTGAGAGGGAAGCAGGTGTGTTTGACAAATACATGAGTAGAGTCCGAGGGAAGTTGTCAATGCCCAAGACACAGTGCTCTATAAAATTACGGCTTAAGATGGAGAAAGAATGACCTGCCATAAAGAGATTACCGTAGTGAGTTTGAACATCAAAGGACTTGACGGTATCTCAGACCACCCTTTTTCAGCTATATCAGTTCTTTCAACTACTTGTAACTGCCCACACAAGTTTCTTAGTTCAAGCATTGACCTTTTTACATGTCATCCAAAATTTGATTCACATCCATAAGTCTACAGATGAACAAACAACAAACTTACATCAACGACAACCACTGTAAGCGAGCGATTCCTAGACGTTGGAAGTACTTCCCCCTTCTCTACTTAAGCAGCTAATAGTGTAGTCTCAGCGGTTAATTGTTACAAAACTCAGCGGTTAATTGTTACAAAAGTTTCCACCTAAAGTTATCAAAGGTTTACACCATTTACTTTCGCAAATCTAAGTGAAGGATTATGAAATGTTTCTAAAAAGAAAGAGAAGGGATATAGCTCATCACTCGAGATTCATCTATGTCAGATCTTTTAGATAGTCTTTCTGCTAGTCATAATACCCAAGAAAAGAGCTTTACATACTAAATAAAACGTATATCAATGTCACAACTGTCAGCAAATCCTAGACTTTGGCTTTCCTTATCTCACTTATCTGCTTTTAAGCAGCTACTAGCAGCACTAACAGAGACGTCTTGTAGTCTTTTATTCTTACTAACATAACTTCATGAATGACTTCTATTTAGAGGCTGAGCTTCACTGAAACTACATGTCAGTACAATGCAATGCAATTTACTGCACCAACACATAATTTAGAAACAACAAACAATGTGATTGTGATGTACCAAGCAATGCAGAAAACAGAAAAAGAAAGAAGACGAAATGTAACTTAGCTTGGCAAAGATGAGCATACCTGAGAATAACTTGAAAGCCTTAGGCAACTCTCGTTTCTGTGAAGCAAAGAACATATCTGTTTTCTCCACAAGATAGAGCCCAGGGTCAACAATCACTGGCTTCAACCTCCTGGATCTACGAGAAACAAGGCTAAAATTCTCAAACTTACCACTACAACAAACATTGAATCTTGTCTTTTGTTCAGCCTACAGCACAAAAGGGTCTTACTCTAAAATGGAACACTAAGCATAGATAGAAGCAAAATCTTACTCTTTCCAGCCAATGTAGCTAGTGTGGTTCACAAAGTTCAAGTCCTTAGGCAAATGCGACAAAATGTGAAGAAGCTCTGCACAAACAAAGACACAATCTTTGTAAGAGAATCAGACACACAATGAAAGATCAAAAGGAAATCAAAGATCCAACCATCTTGAGTAACGAGAGGGTACTCGTCTACACTGAGATTAACAAACCAATCCCAAGCCCCTGACAATCTTAGAAGAATCGAAGCACCGTGAAGCGTCGACGCCATCGGAGACGACCCTCTCCGATACGCGAAATCTGGCTTCCCTACGACATCAACGTTCCTCGCAGCTCTAAAGATAGGTACATCTCCCACCGTCAAAGCGAGTCGATCTCGTTCGGACTGCGTCGCCAAGCTGTCGAGATGAAGAAGGTACCGGTTCCTCGGATGGTAAGTAGCGAAGAGGAGACGGAGGATCCGACGCGAGTCGCCGGAAGATCCGGATATGAGGTAAGCGATGGAAGGAGGAGATGTTTCTGCGGCGATCTTGGAAGAGGAAGGAAAGAGTCTCGGATCGGGTCGTCTGTCGTTGGATCCGGTGTAGGAAGGTGAAGAGTGGTAAGAGGAAGAGAGAGAGAGGAGGAAGCAGAGAGAGAGGAAAGCTGTGGTGAGGATTATGTAAAGAGTGAGTCTTGATTGCTCCTTCGCGATGTGTGTTCCGTTCTGCATTTTTTCTCTCACGGCGGCGCGCTTACCTTACCTGAACGTGTGGAGTAGAAGAAAGCTAGCTAAAGCATGTAATAGTCACAGTCGCATTAGACACGAAGGATAATTTATTTTATTTTGTTTTATTTTTATTTACTAATAATTTCTATGATGTAATTTATAAAAACATGATTGCTAGATACTTAAGTTTGGATTATCACATGGTTAACTATGC
Organism: Moricandia moricandioides; assembly: GCA_905132885.1. Taxonomy (NCBI): domain Eukaryota; kingdom Viridiplantae; phylum Streptophyta; class Magnoliopsida; order Brassicales; family Brassicaceae; genus Moricandia; species Moricandia moricandioides. The sequence continues at coordinate 99,373 of CAJHQQ010001004.1, read as the reverse complement.
ATAGTAAATTAATGCACTGATAAGTACACGAAGTATATGTTATGGATGCTAACATCTTCGAAGTTGATGATGTTATGTAATGAACATCACAAACCTAATTATATTACCCATGAACCTCCACGTCGACGTCAGATTTGTCTGTCTGATCAATTAAACCCGACATCTGACCCAAATTAAAATAAACTACTACCCAACCCAGTCCAATAATTAAAGTGAAATAAATTTAAACTTTCAATTTTAAATGTTGGCCTAAGAAAATATTTTAAGTGATCACTTCTCTTTTTCGCGATAAAAGCAAAAAAAAAACGCATAGAAATTAAGTTTTGGATTCAAATTCAAAATCGTGAGAGAGCAAGGAAGGTGGTAAAATTTTAAGGGGTTTTTTGACCAAAATCGAGGCTGAAATCTCGTCAAAATGAGGTATTTAGTTCATATTATAGTTTGATTTTGTTTTTCAATTTTGTTAGGTTCTCCATGTGGTCTCACTGTTGTTGGATTCTCCATGTGGTCTCACGGTTGTCGGGTTGTATAAACTTGTAATTTATTGTTTATTTTTGGGTTGTTGTCAAAGTCTCACTATCATCAGGGTTGTATAAGGATTGTTTATAGTCAAGTAGTGGATCTCATGTGGGGTTATTGTCGGGATTGTTTATTGATTTTAGGCTTTAATTTGATGTATGGTTAATTTTTTTTATTATTCTGCAGTGACGAGGAATTCTTTAAAAATCAATTGTCATCATGATGGAAAACTCTAAAAAAGAAGATAGGTTTCTTGACTTTCGTAGCTCGTTGTGTTCAAGGTGGATTTAGCTTATGTCTGTACATCTTTGGTGGCAAAGTTGTTTGAGAGAATGATCTTATTGGGAAAATGTGTTTCAAGCTCCCTTTTGAAACTCTACTTTTTCCCACAAATTTAAACTTTTGTGGGATTAACAAGAAAAAATTAGACACAGCAGCTAGATGGTATAAAGAAGTTGACATATACAATGAAAAATTTGTTACTAGAGAGGATAAAGAGACGAACATACATGAAGAAGAGAAAGAGAAGAAATTACCTGAATATGATAAAATTATCACTAAGTAGTATCATGAAGAAGAAGAAGGTGGCAATGTTGAGAGCGAAGATGAAGGTCAAGATGCAACATATGAGGTCGAAGGGATGTCGAAGAAATCAGAATCTGATGATGACGTTGAGGTAGTTGAGGAGCAGATAGATGTTTTCAAAGATGTGAACTATGAAGAACAGATCCATATGAAGATGAAAACCACCATGCCACTGATGATACCTCAGGTTATGAAGAAGAACAAGCGGAGAGGTTTGTTAAAAGAAATTTGCAATTGTTCAACAATGCTGAAAAGTTTGAGAAGAATGTGACTAGATGCATTCTGAAGGCAAAGAAATATGTTGTTTTTAATAGATGGAAGAAATTTGGAATAATGTCGACTTTTCTTTTGCTTATTTTGGATGTGTAACATCTTGAAATAATCTATGTGACTTAACATTTGGTTGTATGATTTTTAAAAAACTTTTATCTTTATGACATTAGATCTTGGATTTCAATGGTTGTATAATTTTTGAAACTTTCTATCTTAAAATTGTTGCATAATATCATTTACTACGTATTGTTCAGTTGAGAATGTTCAACAACATTTAATTCAAAGGAAAGAGGAAACAAAGCATTCCATAACTCATTACTCTTTTTACGTTCATTATGCATTGTCAATGCATAATCATTTGACCAACTTCCACTTCCACTCCAATTCATTATAATTGTTCTCTTTATCTCCATTATCACAACCTGGTTTCTCCACCTTCAGCGCTCCAACTCGATACGAATCTCATTACCAGTGGCCGTAAGTTCACTAATTTTTTTCTTATTCTCTCGGATTTCATCTCGAGCTTAAATTAAAGCCTTTCTTAAGCCAACCATTCACACCTTCATCAAGCCACACAAAGTAAGAACAAAGCTTATTTCCCCTATCTAATGACACAAAGCACATATTAAAACCCATATCATTACAAAAAATTACAAGAACATCACTTTGATCTAGAACTTGTAAAATTCACACCCAAAGAACCTTCGTCCCGGATTCTTGTCTGTCCAAGACGTGACACCTTTGCTGGCAATCGACAAGCACACATTTTGCGACCACCATAACCTATGTTCCCAATGTTGCTTGATGACCTGGAGCTTAGATCCATCTATCAAACAACTTCATAACACCATATTTTACAATCAAACAAAAACGAAATATCTCTCTACTAGGTTGAACGATTCTTACTTATTTTGGTATGTGGAAATGTGTTATTGGACTTTGATTTTGTTTGATTTTGGTATATAGTTTATTCGACTCTCTGTTCTTCAAGAGATATGATATAGAGTTGAAGCAATCATATTCATCAGATTTTTATCCAATTGGGTCGGGTGGGTCAGAGAAATCACTTAACAAACGAACAAAGAGACAATGTTAATGTCTTATACAAAATAAATGTATCAACGTAGGTTAAACTTATATATATATATATACAACTTTTTATTTATTTTGAAGCTCTCAATAATATATTGTTTAAAAATGTTTGTATACAAAAGTATAATAGTATATAATAAACTTTAGTTCATATACTATTTAAAAATATGTTATTAGAGAAATATAAAATTTTAGTAATTCATTAAAAATATTAATGACAAATAAAATTTTAATTTTTAATTTATTTTTATTTTATATATAACAAAATCTATTGAGAAATGTTTTCAGAATACTACCCAAAATTCAAATATTTTATTTATAAAATAATAGATTAGATGTAGTCACAAAAAAAAATCAAAATTCATTTAATGTTTCAAATTCAAAAATAGTTGTGTAATTTTGTAAAGTTTTCTTGACAAAATATAAAATTTTGAAAATAAATATTTAAAATCAAAATCATAATATTGAAAATTTTACAAAATAAAATCATAGATAATAGAAAATAATTTTTGAATTGCACCACGAAAAAACTATTTATATATGTTGTAAAAGTAATCTAATATTGTGAAGTCTTAATTTAAAAAATAAAGCTTAATATCATAACATCCAAAAAATACCCTATATCAATAAAATTTACTAAAATAATATGATAGATACTACTATGTATAAAATTTAATAAAAAATAAGGCTATATTATTTAAATAAAACAGTTTTTAGTTATAAATCCCGTAAAATACTAAATTGATATATGTTAAAGTATATTTTCTTATGCACAACATGTAAATAGAAATGATATTAAATATATTTTTTATATAATATAAATAAATAAACTTTCAAATATATTATATGTAAAATGTATAAATTAAAGAAAAAGCATATTATGACAGTGTTCTCTATTTGATTATTTCATATGGTTTTTTTATTGTACATAACGTGAAAATATATTAGTAATAAAATTAATAACAAAGTAAAAATTTTTAACCAAATCACTATATATTAATAATATTGAATAAGAAATATAAACAATAATATTATAGATTTATACAATATCTAATACATTTATAAAATATAAAAATATCCGCACGGACATGAGTGTTAAAATCTAGTTCTTATTAAATATATACCCCAAAAATTGAGGAACTAAATTACTAATCTATTTTTTTTAAATAATGAATTTAATCTATATTAACACTAAATTTTTGTAACTAATCAATTATATTTTATTTATTAATAATAAAAATATACAATTGTACTTTATCCGATTAGAAAGTAAATAATAATATAATTCTTATAGATAGAGTATTAAATTATATATATATAGAGTATAGATAGAGTATTAAACTATATATACATATGTGATATATATATATAATGTATATGATAAAATAAATGCAAATAGTTAGCTACTATTAATATTTAGTGATATGATAGAACATGTTATTATTGATATTTACATAGGATTTTTTTAAAATATTATCTTATTATTTTATCAATTTGTGTCATATTTTGTACTGGAACAATTGGGACCGGAGAAATTTATTAATTATAATGTCTATTAATATATCAAATATTAATTTACAGAGTATCCACTGTATATGATAATATAAATACTAATAGTTAGCTACTATTAATATTTCGTGATATGACGAAACATGTTATTATTGATATTTTTATGAGTATAGTTTTACAATTTATTCTAAAAATATATAAAATTCTATCAAATATAAAACTAAATGAACAAAAAAAATAATAATTTAAGTTAGGCTTGAGCGTTCATCATGTACCCGTTAGAATAAATGTTGGGGTATTTTGAATTTTAATATTAATTTATATCACATCATAGATCTCATTTTGGTAAAGTTCTAAGTATGGATCGGGTTCGGATATAGCATATTGGTTTTTGTTCTAATTTGTATCACATCCAAAACCTATATCTTTCGGATTCGGGGTATACCAAAATTTTAAAGTAAAACGTAGAATTGAATATTTGAAATACATATTTATTTTTCAGATAATTATATTTGTTATTAATTTGGACATTCAAATCGGTTTTCAGAGGGTTTTCAGTTTTTAAGTTACCCGTTTAGGTACAACTAATAAAGATTTGGGGTCATATATGTTTTGTACTACCCTACATGACCCATTCCGGTATTTCTTACATTTCTGACTAGCTACAGATCGGGTTTTTTTTTGTTTGAGTTTAATTCGAACTTCGGGTTATGGATATTTGCCCATGCCTACTTTAAATAAAGAGAAAATGCGATTATGTAAAGTTTCATTGAAACATTATCCGACACTTTTGAAAGCTTTGGATCAAAATATAGTCTCTCTTATTAAAACTGCAGCATTCCTGTTGAACCAACCTTTTTTGTAGGATTTTAAATTAAATACACATTATTATAAAGTAACTATGGAAACAATATTATACTATTATCAGTTTTCAAACATCACAGTAATTAATCTTGTTCCAAACATTATATAAAAGAATATTAGATCTTATCCTTAAAATAAAATTTTCTAATTTTTTTTTCAAATTATTTGATAGATTGAATAATTAACTTAAACATTCAAATACTTTATGAAAAAATCAAAATTTATTAGATACTACAAATATTTTCAATCAATATCAAATTAATAAATTATTTTATTTTTATTTTCATATTGATTTAAATTTTAGTATAATTTCATATTAAATTAAACATTTTATATAAATAAAATGCAATAAATTGAAATCAAATAAAATTTATAATTAAAAATTAATAAAAAATATATAATAAAATCAATCAAATAAATTACAGATACTTTACTAAAAATTAATAACAAAAGAGTTGAAATAACTATAAATTAAATTAAATAATGTCTTACATAGTTTCATATTTATTAAATACAAAAAATATAATTCTAATATATATGTAATTACCGAGGTTTATATGACTAGAACAGCAAACAATCCGCACGGTTGTGCGGGTTTGTTAGAAACAAAAAAAAACACATATGGATTATATGAAATTTATTTGTTGTTCCAGTGAAAAACTGGTTAAATGATGAGCTTCAATTTAAAAATTGACACTTAACAAAATTTGTTGGCCAAATATATTCTATTAAACTAGGAATCATAACCTATTGATATATGTTTTTTAAAATAATTTTAAATGTCTCTATTTATTATATATTCATCTAGTATGAGATTTTGGTATTCTATAACCTCTCCTTTACTACGTAAAATATCGGGACCCATTAAAGTAAATAAAATTCAGGATACATTATATAATTGATATAACTTATTTATTACCAGTTTTAGGCCATGTTATGGACTCTATTTAGGGTCTATTATGTGTGTCTATGCTATATTTTAAGGTCTTTTCACAGGTCCATGTACGTTTTAGATATATATGGAGATACTTGGAGCTTTTGGAGCATTTACAGGAGAATAATCCGTAGCTGATCATTGAGAGAGTCGAAGTAAAAGACTGCCATCGATTGACAACACTATCTTTAGATCGACCGATGTTACATGCACGAGATCGATCGATGCTGACTACTTGCAATCGATCGATAACCAATTCGCATACAACCGATTTCAAGCCCAATTTAGAGATAAGACATAAGATTACAAGTTTACCCTTAGAGGAGTTTGATCTAGATTTTAGGGTTTATATTTATACTTTATGTATGACAGAAGCAGACGTAGGCATACGTACGGAGATGTACGGTGCTAGGTTCTTTAGTATTCTATTTAGGGAGAATATTCATAACTTCTTAGGGAGATTTGTATTGGAAATCTATTATTTTATATATGCATTACATTCAGATTATTATTCTTACTTTGATTATGTCTGAATATTATCAACTAGATTTATGGTTTATTAATGGTATTGATGGATTAGCCAAAAAATAGAATTGTTAGGGTTTATTGCTTGTGTTCTAGAGTAGCTAACTAGAACACTGATAATAGGATATTTAGGCGCAAGCGAGACCATGGTCTACTACCATTAATCCTGTTGAGCTAGGTTGCTAGAAACAAACGAGAGTTGATTTAGTTAATCTAGTGAACTTATCGAATAAGGTCATAAAGCTTGACTAAAGAAACCATTGCTTGATGCAGGATCATTGCCATCAATCGACGATCATTCCATGTCAACAAGCGAGAGCTGAGACATTGGACTTAGTCAATAGATTAGACTCAGAGCTGGTCGTCTTTTACATTAGATATCGAGTTCTATGACTAATACCCTTAGCTTCTGTCCTCTATAATCCACTTGCCTGAAACCCTAGATCTAGCATATTTACATTTACATCTAGTTAGTTTAGCAGCATATTTCCATATTTGCATTATTAGCATATTTCCATGTTGCATCTACACTCTCTAATAAAGAACATTTCCTTAGACTGATTACTTGTTACCAATATATATATATATATATATAATCACCTAGCTTAACCTTAGGAATAAGAAATCTATTGTGTGCCATTGTTCTTTGTGGATTTGATCCCTAAGTACTACACATGATCTCTCTTGGCAAGAGTATTGTTTTGTGTTAGGATGAAGGATTAATTTGATAGTTAATTGTTTAGGATATTATACCCTGCTAGAAAAGTAAACACATCACATGTCAAATTTGGAGCCGTTGCCGGGGAACATTGATCACCATTATATTTAATTTCTAGGGTTTAGTCTAGGTTTGTTTTTCTTTCAAGTTACTGATTTTTTTTTTCCTTTGTCTTTCAGGTGCATGCAAAAGAGTACCAGGAGCAATAAAGGACAAGAACTACTATTCTGAGACTCGCAGAAACTCGAACGTACAATCCACAAAGAAAGAAGACAAGCATCGATCGACGGCATACACTCAGCATCGACATTCTTTACGGATAGCATCGACCGGAATCAGAACTCTAGCATCGACCGACATTGATCACTTAGCATCGATCGACAACATCTCACCCTCATCGATCGACAACATCAAACGAGTTCAGATGGTTGCCCCTATAATTGTGGTTTAGAATGAGAATGGAGACTTGCATGACCTCAATTGTTATCTGCGTAATGCAGCAGGTCAAAAGATAGACGATCAAGAGCTGTAATCCCTGATACAGAAGCAGAAGTAGACGCTGCAATAGCACAACCTGAAGCTAACGCCCAAGCTGCTCAACGAACGCTAGCTGACTACAACCGTCCAGACCAGTTCTACGCCAACAGTTCTGCCATTCGTCCTCCAGCTTTTTAGAGAAATGATTTTGAGATCAAGCCCACTTTCTTCGGACTTGTAGCGCAGACACCTTACCATGGATTACGACATGAGCACCCTATGGATCATCTGGAGAGATTTGAGGATCTAGTGACTGCTATTAGAGCCAATGGAGTCCCTGAGGACTATCTTTTCTGTAAGCTCTTCAAGTACTCATTTGCTGGAGAAGCTTCATATTGGCTTAAACAACTACCACTAGGATCCCTGACATCCTGGAATGACATCAAAAATGTTTTCCTGCGTAACTTCTTTGATGACAATCCACATCATGGGTTCAACGAAGTGCAGATTCTTAGCACTTTCTTCAGAGGTATTATATTATAATATCAGATGGCTTTAGACACAACTAGTGAGGGAAACTTCAGCACCAAAAGCCCTGAAGAAGCTACAAGATTGATTGAAAATATAGCATTCAACAGTAGCACCAAGAACACCGATTTTGAGAGAAGGAAATCAGCTCCAGCTCCAGCTGTGAGCAAGGAGAAGATTGAAGAGGTCAAGGCAAAACTTGATAGTGTTCAGAGTTTTTTCAAGAAGCAGGTTACTTTTGCGGACGTGGAAGCAATTGAGTCTAGAGAAGATGAGATTTATGAAGAAGATGTAAACTACATTGATGAGAATGGTTTCCAGAGACAAGGGAATTCAGGCTTCAACATGAACTCCTATGGTACTAGTCAAAGGAGTCACTTTTATCAGAATTCATAGCGAAGGCCCTTCAACAACAACATGACTTATGGATCTACCTACTACCAGAATCCTCCTCCAGAAAGTCAAGAAAGCAAGATTAGAGCGATGGTTGACAGAGTTTTAAAGGGAAAACAGAAGATGACTGTGGATTTCAATGGGAAGATAGATGGTCTGTACCTCAGCCTCAACACCAAATTTGAAAACCTCAACACTCATGTGAAGAAATTAGAGAATCAAGTGATGAAAACAAGTGAGACCATTAAGAAGCAAGAGAGTTTAATCAAGGAGAAAATCGAGGCTGGGCAAAGACACTAAGTCAATGCATTGATTGATGATGATTTCTGGCAGGGAGTCAAGAGAGAGGAACCCCAAGATAGCAATATTTGTGTGGAAAATTCGGTTTCACTCGGCAATTCTAATATGCATCAATCGACGACAAACGGAGAGCATCGATCGGCGGTGAAACTTATAGAATCAGTGGCTTTGTGTGAATCGAATAATACCGATCAACAGCATTTTCGTGAAAATACACATTAGCATCGATCGACAAGAGAGAAATCCAGTTCGACTACCAAAACTAAATGCGAGCTTGTTTGTACGTCCAACCGTGAAAATTTCAGAACATAATACAGACACATCAGAAGCTATGGATACTGATAGAGAAGATGAGGGACACTAAAAAAGGAGACAAAAGATCCCCAAACATCAATGCAGAGAAGCCAATGAAAAGGAGATAAATAGCTTTGCTAAAAGAGTTTTTAAAATTCCTCTAGATACTTCTTTTGATGAGGCTTATTATACTCACAGATTATGCATGTTTTTTAGGGAAACAAGGGAGACAGATGATGATATAGAAATAATGTTCAATCACCTCAGAGAGAAGATGAACCCGAGGACTTGTCTGAAGAAGAAAAGTGATTCTGGAAAATTCGTGATTCCATGCTTCATCAAAGGAAACAAATACCCCAGCGCCCTTTGTGACACTGGATTTTCAGTAAGCATTATGCCAAAGTCAATGGCAGAGGAGATGAACCTGAAAGTGGAACCCTCCAATGATTCCTTTACATTCGTAGACTACTCAAGAGTGAATTCATGAGGGATGGTAAAAGATATTCCAGTGCAGATCAACAATACATTAGTTCCAACAGACTTTCATGTGATGGACATCAGGATAAATTGGAACTCTTCTCTACTACTTGGGAGAGCATTCATGGCTACTGGGGAGTCATATGCGATATGAAGTCAAACAGGTTGTATCTATCTCTAATTGTTCAAAATATTTTTTGTGAACCTGTCTAAAATAAGAACAAGACTACCCTGATCGAAGTGTGCAATGATGCTGAGCTTGTGGTCACATGTTTCTACAATTACGAGTTTGGTGAGGAATCGGAAGAAGGAGCATCGATCGACACCCAACCCAACCCATCAATCGACAACCATACAGTTCAACAATCGATCGACACCCACCATATCGCATCGATCGACATCAAACTTCCGCACAAGCCCACACCCACCATGGCGATTTCAGTTACAACACATCTTACCTCGAGTACGACGAAGACTACATAGACGAAGAACAATTGAATACCGAGGGATGGCTATGGAAGAGGCTGGAGTTTTCCATGTTTCCCATCAACCTGGGAAATCAACATCGATCGACGGAAACCATATACCGTCAATCGATACTGAGAATGAAGCAGAAACTGAACGAGATTCAACTGTAGAACGCGAAAAGGAATATGGTTATTTACAACCAGATGATTTTGGTATAATGCGAGATCCAAATGGTTATGCAAAAGCTATGGATGGCAGAATTCTACATGTCACGAAGGAAGATGTGGCAAATATACTTGCAATGGATAACGGAGATGAAAACCTTTTCGTCCACCAGTCTGATTATTGAGCATCGATCGACGGTCCACATACACCATCGATCGACACCAATCCGGTTTACCAAGGTTACTGTGGAGATTACGAAGAGAAAGATGCAGCTTATAGAGAGGAAGAACTTATTGAATCGCGCAGCATGAAACTGGAAGAAGATGGCTGGGTAATGAATGCATGAGTAGGAAATCCAGCATCAATCCTCAACATATCTTGGCCATCAAATGACATCAAACGAAGACCAGAACAATTACTTGGAGCAGAAGATACAGAAGATGGTTATCTCAGACCAAACGAGTTTGGAATTTTTAGCGATATAGAGGGACGTGCACGAGATCTTTACGGGAGAATTTTCAATCTACCTAAGGAAGATGTAGCAGATGCCCTTGTTATGGCTAACGGATCAAGAAGTTATTTGGACAACAACAACAACCATCGATCGACGCACATGTAACGCCATCGATCGACATCAAGGAGCAGAAGCACGAGTCTATCCAATACCAAACATCGATCGAAAAAAAGAAGCATGCATCGATCGATACCACCATTCCAGAATTCCATGAGTTCTGTACATCTAAACTTTTTACTTCAGAAACTCTGGGACCGTTCACTTGGATAAATACCCTACTGATAGACGGTCGGGTAGAGTACGGAAAAAGAGCTTTTGATACTTATGGCATAAGGATTTTCATTGGGGAAAAGCAAGATAAGGATCACATATACAAAGATGAGAATGGTAAATGCACGCACTATAGAAGAACGAATTGTGAATGTGCAAGAGGAAGATATCAGAGCAGTTCTAGAGAGAGCTACTATGTTTGAGTACAACTAAATATGTTTACCTGAACATGCAGAAAATATCGTTATGTCCAGGAAGAAGCAAGAAACATATAGCAGAGTAGAGATTGACGATCTTGTGAATGAGATCTACAACGCTCAAGGAATGTCATTAGAAGATCTCTACAGGAGGCTTTATGATGTCTACTATCGTATAGAAAAGTGCCTCACCGGTCTGACTACACGCATGGATAAGATGCAACAAGATTTAGATACTGTTCAAAGACATCATGCGAGTGGACCAGACAAAGTGACATCGATCGACAGCAAAACAAGCCATCAATCGATACTGATTTCGACAGACAGAAGCCGCAGCGAAAAATCAATTGGAAGACAAGTTAAATGAGATTGCTTTTTCTCAGAACCTAATAAAGGAAGATATTTCTTAGAAATAGGAGGATATATCAGACACTACATCTGCCAGACTTAGAATGCTACAACGTAATATTGAGAATCTACAAAGGAGAATGCATTCAGTGGAGGTTACTAAGAGATCATAAAGAATGAGAAAGCCAAATGAGATGAAGCAATGAGAAGCTTCATTGGTACATGGTTTTAGAAGAGCAAAGAAGATGTAGACACTTGTTTTCCAAGTGTTGATCCACCCCCATTCTAGTCAGAAAGTTCAAAACGTCGAGCTTAACACTATAACCAAGCGCTGAGTGGGAGGCAACCCACTGTTTAGTAAGTTTTTACTTATACTTCTACTTATTTCGAGTTTTTTTTTTATTTCTACAGACTATTTATACTACCATAGATCGATACCATATATGTACCATCGGTCGACACAGGATCGCGACCATCGATCGACCAAGCCTGCCTACCATCGATCGACACTCTTTTACAGAAAGAGGTATCAAGTTCTATACATAAGATATTTACTTATGATTTTATTTTTCCTAACCAATTTGTGGCGGATTACACTGGGGACAATGTGATTTAAGTCTGGGGGGAGGTTCGCTAATGCTATTTATTGTTTTTGAGTTTTATTTACTATCTCTATTTAAGTTTTTCAAAGAGTTTTATCGAGTCAAGAAGAGGACTATGATCAAGATATATTATTGACAAACCACACTTTAGCATCATTCTTAGAAAGTTGTTTACAGAGATTACTAGAGATACCAAAGTGGATCACCCCGCCACTATATCACACTTGCTTAGAAAGTTTGAAGGAAACGAAGTTGATTTCCAACAGTAATCATGACATTATTTGCTTACTTTGGGATTTGGTATACACTGGATCGGATTCTTTCTACAAGTCTGGAAGATAAAAGTCTGTGTGCTTTTGATTCCACTCTCTCTCCCATTCAGATTGAAAAAGGAGTCGAACACGATTTGGTGGCTACAAACATTAAAGCTTGATTCATATGATCCTAAAAAGAGATAAAATGTCAAAAAGAAGTGAACATGATCTGGTGGAAAAACCATTAGGGCTTGATTCATGGAAGCGTATCCAAACATCTCAGTCAATTAAAAAAATAAAATGATACCCTCAAAAGAAGAGAGACATTAATTGAGAAGAGAGAGAGAGGAAAGGAATCAGAGAAGACTACCTCTGTGTTCAGATACTCGCAGAGGTAAAAGTCTATATATCCTTTGATCGATACTCCCAAGGTAAAGCCTGTACTTTTATTTTATGCAAAGAAATGAAATCAGTAGAGGGGCGAGTCAGACTAGTATTCACAAAGTTGTTGGTAGAATAAATTTGGTTGCTATATTAGGATAAGGTATATAAAGTTATATGTGATTGACTTGATAGGATGTGGCTGCAATAAAAAAATGTGACAATTATACTTAGATATTATGTGAGTCTTCGCTTTTCAAAAGCTCTTTCGCCGGGTTGTTTGCTTGAGGACAAGTAAAAAATTAAGTCTGGGAGAGCTGATATAGCCTATTTATTACCAGTTTTAGGTCATGTTATGGACTCTATTTAGGGTCTATTATGTGTGTCTAGGCTATGTTTTAGGTCTTTACAGGTCCAGGTACGTTTTGGAGATATATGGAGATACTTGGAGCTATTGGAGCATTTAGAGAAGAATAATCTGTAGCTGATCATTGAGAGAGTCGAAGTACAAGACTGTCGTCGATCGACAACACTATCTTGACATCGAGTGAGATCGATCGATGCTGACTACTTGCCATCGATTGATAAACAATTCGCAGACAGCCGATTTCAAGCCCAAGTTAGAGACAAGACACAAGATTACAAGTTTACCCCTGGACGAGTTTTGACCTAGATTTTAGGATTTTATATATACTTTATGTATGACAGAAGCAAACGTAGGCATACGTACGATGCTAGGTTCTTTAGTATTCTATTTAGGGGAGAACATTCATAACTCCTTACGGATATTTGTATTGGAACCCCAGTGTTTTATCTATGCATTACATTTATATTATTATTCTTACTTTGATTATGTCTGAGTAGGTATCAGTCAGATTTATGGTTTATTAATGGTATTGATGGACTAGCCAGACAATAGAATTGTTAGGAGTATTATTAGATCTATCAATGAAATTGTGTTTATTGCTTGTGTTCTAGAGTAGCTAACTAGAACCCTGATAATAGGATAGTTAGGCGCAAGCGAGAACATGGTCTAGTACCGGAATTAATCCTCTTGAGCTAGGTTGCTAGAAACAAATGAGAGTTGATTTAGTTAATCTAGTGAACTTATCGAATAAGGTCACAAAGATTGACTCAAGAAATCATTGATCGACGCAGGATCATTGTCATCGATCGACGGTTATTCCGTGTCAACAAGCGAGAGTTGAGACATTGGACTTAGTCAATAGATTAGACTCGTAGCGAGAGCTGATCGTCTTTTACATTATATATCGAGTTCTACGATTAATACCCTTAACTTCTATCCTCTGTAATCCACGTGCCTGAAACCCTAGATCTAGCATATTTACATTTACATCTAGTTAGTTTAGCAGCATATTTCCATATTTACATTATTAGCATATTTCCATATTGCATCTACACTCTCTAATAAGGAACATTTCCTTAGACTGATTACTTGTCACCAATATATATATAATCACCTAGCTTAACCTTAGGCATAAGAAATCTATTGTGTGTCATTGTTCTCTGTGGATTCGATCCCTAAGTACTACACCTGATCTCTCTTGGCAAGAGTATTGTTTTATGTTATGATTAAGGGTTAATTTGATAGTTAATTGTTTATGATATTTATACCCTGCTAGAACAATAAACACACTACATGTCAATAATCTTTGCATAAGAAAGAATATGATAATTAATTGTCCAACTACAATATATTGTTTTATTTTGTGTCGAACTCATCACCTATAGATTAAAGGAAAAAGGATAAAAACATTAAACTAAAGTTAAAAACCTTTCTACTACAATATATTCAACAACATCTATATATGAAAACAAACAAATGAACACAAATAATGTGGATGTATATGTTAACATATTAACTTCTATTTTCCTTTAAGTGATTGCATAACTATGTAAGTTTTTTTTTGTCAATAACTCTAACTATTATAATAGATAACTAATAAAAAATATGATATATTGTAAAATTTAGAAATAAATTTTAAAAAATAAATTTTGAAATGATATGGCATAAGTATATAGTTATGCAACTTGACATATTTAATATAGTTACTAAAATTATATTAAATTAATATTAAACATAAATATGAATACAAAAAAAATATAAAAAATTCAAAAAATAAATTAAAACAAAAAATATACTCCCCCTTTGAAAGGGTGGGTCAGAATCTAGTTTAAACTATTAAAGTAGAATCTTTAGATCTCTATTATATTTACAATACCAAGGCATTGATAAAATATTATGATATAATCAGAAAAATAATGATGTGACCCGTTTAGATATTGCTAGAAAAAAAAAAATATAAAAATATAAAAACACACGGAACCCACTTATAAAATTGATCGCCGGAGAAAGAATAAACAAATGGATCCACCTAAAATTACTGCTGATTTTTCTTCTTTTTTTTCTGCTTAATTATGTTATTACAAACTATGAGTAATATTACATAAAAAATTACTTCTGGCTAGAAAAAGGAAAATTGATCTACTAAAAAACTCACCTCTACTAATTAAATCGATAAGTATACAATTCACTCATACTAATTAAATTGATGAGTACAAACAATACAACTATATACATAGTCTTTTCCATAAGTTTATAATCAATCTCTTCCCGATTTTCTTTGAAATAATATATTTCCATTCTTCTTAAATATATATAATTGTGACTCAAATATCTTCGGATAGCTGAAATATTTTGATTCTAATCCGGTTTGGTCTTAGTTCTTAAGATATTATAGTTTGAATCCGTTCGAGTATTTTATCAGTTTTTATATGGGTCACTACTTAATTAACAAAATGAATTAGGATCCTCCATTTGGCAAAAAAAATTATGCATTTATGAAATTTGGTTCAATCATTAACCTTTCTTTCCATTATTGACCACTATAGATTTACTTTAAAAATTCATTATTAAAAAGAAAACATTAAGCTATAATAATAATAATTTTACGTCAAAAGGATAAAAAAATCGATTTGAAACATCAAAATACAAAATGTGTCAATTAAAAACTTCATGTGCAAAAGTCTAATGTAAATGTTAACTTAAAGTACACATCTTTTTAAATAAAAGTTTTATCCAAAAAAATAACTTTGCGCTTTCAAAGCGTGAATCAAAATCTGATCTCTACTTATATCCATATATGTATTTGTTGGATGAATTCTTTTCAAATAAATCAGTACGATTTTATAAAAAATGAATACGAAAATAAAACTATGGAATATTACATAGCTAAGTGAATAAAATTTATGTACATTTTAATCAATTAAGATAATAATTTTATGTTATATTTGAAAATATAGAACATAAGAATATTTGTATGACTAAAATATAATTTAATAAAAGTTCGCACAGTGTCTCGTACTGAGGCTCGCACTGAGTTTTTTGCTTCTTTGAATGGGGTTAATAAAGAAGAGACTGAACAAAGCTTCAAGGACCTGAAAAGAGTAACGATTGATGGGTTTGAGCAGTGCGTAAAGGAGATCAAGCTTATTGTGAATATGATGTAAGATATAGAGATGAAGGTGGGAGTCAAACACAAAGGCACTTCCTCAAATGAAGTTCAACTCACACTTTAAACTCCGACTAAGCATGCGCACAAACTAGGGGTTAGTACTCAAATCTCTTCCAAAATCAAAGTGAAAAGAATATCTAGGCAAAATAGTAAGAAAATAAGTGAAAGTTGTATGCTACTTCGTGCTCTTTTATGTCAGAACCGACTGATCATGTGTGCTCCTTTGTTTCTTGTTATTGCTTGGTTATGTATGGATTTTGTTTCATTTTTTGGTTGGAACTTTGGTTAATGTTAATGTTATATGGATTCAGTTTGTGTTGTTTGGTACTGGTCTTGACATTCCTATTGTACTCGGAATTGCAGAGTGAGAGTGTGAATGGGGAGACAACAAAGAACCGAGTGGTATCAAATAACCTTTTGTGAATGAGGGGAAAGCTCCAAGTGTTGTCATTGTTGACAAAACTAAATCAGGTTTAGAGAATGAGGGGAAAGCTCCAAGTGTTGTTACTATGGACAAAACTAAATCAACCAAATAAGATTTAGAGAAGGAGGAAGGGAGACACCAAATAAGGAAAGATGATGCTATGCAGTGTGCCGGAAAAGAGTGATCGACAAAGGAAGCTTTCTGCATCACAACAATCTTTTTCCCAGAGAAACAACACAGCAAAAGTTATCGTTCCAAACAAGAAGGTTGGTCATGGCTATGATCCGCTTGCACCCGTCAACAAGAACAAGACTAAGTTTCTTGTTGAATTTCTGAAAAATGATCCATAAGTAATAGTTTCCCACACAAGACTAAGTTGCTTGTTGAAGTTTCGCTGATCTAGTTTTGCTGTTTTCAGGAATTATAAACTACATCTAGATAAAAGAGAGCCGCATTGTCCAAGTCTGTGGTATTTCATCCTCCAACCCCCCCTAAAATGGCTCACAGACACAATAAAATTTCTAAACACTACTCCTCGAGATGTATTCTAGTAGTCTTCTGGAAGTCTTCTGGAAGTATCCCCGAGAAGACTTATAGTGAAGTCCTCTGGTAATCTTCTAAAAGTCTTCTAGGGAAGAATTATAGTAAAGTCTTTTGAAAGTCTTCCAAGACTCTTAAATTTTAAGAATCTGCATGACTTGTTATGTTTTCAATGCAACATATGGATGCGTTATCAACTAAATGAGGCTTCGGCTCTCCAAGAATCCAGACCATTTTAGGGTTAATAGGCTTTGCTTTCTTTATCATCTGTTTAGACAGATGTGGACGAACAAGTACAAGGAGTTGAAGAGCTCAGAGCCCGATATAAATGGTTTAGGAAGAAGGCTCTATGCCGGGTCGTATGATCTTTATGCATGCCTAGTACCCAAATATTGAAAAACGAAGAAGATTTAGGGATCATAGGTGGATGATATATATGCGCCAGTGAACTACAATAACAAGAATTGGATTGATATTTGGATATCGTTCCCTAAGAGGCACATAATCATCTAGGACTGCATTCTTCCCATATTAAAATTGCTAAACTTGCCAAGTTAATTGAGCCTTTTGCCATATTAAAATTGCTGAACTCGCAAGTTAACTCATCAAGAGAGAGATAGAGATAGAGAGAGAGAGAGAGAGAGAGAGAGAGAGAGAGAGAGAGAGAGAGAGAGAGAGAGAGAGAGAGAGAGAGAGATAGAGAGTACCAGCAAGTGTAGATAGATTTAACTTCCTTTTTTGTGTTTCAGATGAGTCGTGTGTGTGTGAGAGAGATGTGAAGTTGGACAATATTTGTGTGTGTGTGAGAGAGAGACGATGAGAATGATACAGAGAAAGGAAATGTGTGTGGGAGATGAATCAAGTGAGTGTCTGTGTGAGAGATGGTGAGAGATGAGGATAGTGAAACCCAAAATCCGAGACTTGAAGAATGGACCAATAAGAAGGAAGATCACAAAAGAATGATTTTGAGCCATTTGATCAAAATCAAAGGCAAAAAAACTAATATAACTATATTTCCCTTTATCTATAATTATTTTAAAAAATTAAAATTTAAAAAATTATATATAAAAATCTGATTTATAATTAGTTTACAAATTTATATGTTTGATTCTAAAGTTGAAAAGTTTTAAATTTAGATTTTATGGTTTATAAGCAAATTTATGATTAAGAATAAAGTTTAGTTTTGTGATTTAAGATTTGGATGTTGGAATATGAGGTTTAGGTTTAAAGTTTAGTATTTTGGATTAAAGTTGAAAAATAATAGATTTGAAGACTAGATATATGATTTTTAATTAATTTTTAATAATTTAGATTTGAAATTTATATTTAGTGTATTGAATTTGTAGTTTATGTTTGAAGTTAGGATTTACGATATAGAGTTTGATTAAAGATTTAATATTTGAGTTTAGCAAATTATAGTTTAAGATTAAGTAGATTAAATTTTGAGTTTAATTTTAAATATAAGAGATGCTTTCCTTTATACTTTTGTACAATGTTCTGTTGTAGGTGATAAATAACATATTCTACGAGTTGTCCAAAGAAACACCTTATTACATGTGTTTTTAATGGTTGTGTGCCGGTCGGAGACTATAACCAAAGCATGCTGATCAGATACACAACTCCTCAATTTTGTGAAAAATCATTCCCAAGAATCATCATTTTCAACATCTATGATTCCAAAAGCCAATAGAAATATTTGAAAATTACCGTCATGTGCAGCTGCAACTAACATAACACCTCCATACTTCTCACTTAGGTGAGTCCCGTCCACCACGATGACCTAACTCTGATACTGAACACCAGCAATAGAAACTCCAAAAAAGAGAATGGATAGTTAAATCTATTTTGAGCATCAATTTTTGTACTAGTGAAATACAGTTTGCTCCAAATATGAATGCAGCCGCCCATATCCATCTTCTGTGGATCCTCTTACCAAATCTTGCTCATATAACAATGCTCTATATAATTTGGTGTGATCTAGCTTCATGCCAACATGTTCTTCAGTTAATCTTGGATATGCTTCGGAATTAACTCATCAATGATTCTAACTCGATCTATGAAAATCTTACCAACATACTTTAGGGTACAATGTTTTCGGTGAGCTTGTCGGTTAGAAATATAACATGTATGAGTTTTCATATACTTGGTTACCCAAAACTTGTTTGTTCCATGTTTCAAACTTGATCTAAGCTTCCATCCGCACCCAAGAACACAATATTTTGCTAAAAGTAGAGTTTTAGTTGCCTTGTATATTTTGAAGGAGAATTTGTGCTTCACCTTTGTCAACCGAAACTCTGAAACCAATGCATCTCTACTAACAAAACTTTGGTTGATATAGATATTTTTGGCAAGTTTCCCATTTGAGCTTTCACTAGCATATGTCGCTTTGAAACCCTCAAACACATATCATATTCCTCTTCCTCTTCCACATCCTCATCATCATCCTCATCCTAATCCTCATCCTCATCCTCATCCTCATCTTTAACTTTTCCATACTTATTGTAATCTGAAACTCATCATCCACTTCAGCAACATCCTCCTCCCCATCATCATTAACATCTTGAGGCAAATTATCATCATCTTCCACTTCCTTTTCTTCTTCCTCTTCATCTACTTCTTCCCCCTCATCTGAAACTTCATTAATGTCTTCACCTGCTTGGTTTCCATCAATGTTGGCATCATGAATAATCCTCATCCTGCCTCGGCTTGATACACAAAGACGTAAAACATGCGTTTAACTTATCTCAATCAAGTTCTGAACTTTTCTACCACTTGTAACATGAATAGGAGGAGTATCTGGAGCCATTTATTGCATCATGGCATCTGGTAACAAGTAAGTTAAATCAACAACCTCTCTGTTAATCTTATAGAGTCATTTCAACAAGTTCAGCATATGAAGTACCATCACTCAAAAAGAATATTCTCACTGATTTGACATTATCAACAAAAAATTCCAATAATTATCTTTCACCAACCATTCTTCGTAAACTACAGGTAACTGACACATAATCTGCAAAAAATCAGATTAAAACACATTAACAAACATAGAACGTCAAGTTAAAACAAATAATCGAGAAGACTTCATAATAAGTTTTCAGTAAGTCTTCTCATGGAAGACTTTTTAAGAAGTCTTCTCCGTTTAGCTAGAAACACTAATAAACATGAATGTTTGTAACCTCATAATTACCACAAATTAATTTAGGAATGTCACCTAGGAGCCCCGATATTGACTAATAGACTTGCATTTACAAGAAACTAGTAAATATTCATTTTAAGTTTTGAGAAAATTGAAGTTTAATAAAAAGATTGACGTAAAAGACTTCTTAAGAAGTCTTCCGTTTAGGTCATTTTTAATTCCAATTTACGAAGAAAGACTTCTTAAGAAGTCTATTCTACAACATATATATTGAGAAGTTTTTATTTGTAAATATTGGCTTACTTTTGAATTTGAAAAATTCTCAAAATTATGTGATAATTATGTTAGTTTTGCAATTGACCAATGTAATGGAGATATTTGACTTTATGATAGAAGACTTCTCTAGGTGTCTTAATGGTGAAGACTTTTATAGAAATCTTCTTATGTTCACATGAAGTCTTCTTACTCTCTCAAGAAGTCTGCCTATGTTACTTTTGCAATTGACTATATTTTTATTTTTTAGAGATGACTTCTCTAAATTCTAGAGAAGCCTTCTCTCATATGCAAAGGCTTGACTTACGCAGACTTCTTGCGACATTGAGAAGAATATATTTAATAGTAAAGAAGTCTTCCTGTGAAGTCTTCTATAAAAAGTCAAATATCTGACAAACTTCGGTCAATTACAAAACTAACATGTTTATGTGAGAAGAATTCTCGGTTCTTCTCGTGTTTTTGTTAGCAAAGGAAAGTTAGATGACTTTTGGGAAAGTCTTCTATTAAAAACACACAAAAGGTTAATTGCAGAACTAACATATGCATTGACCAGAACACTTCTCGCGAACAAATCTGAAAATATCGATTTCATACCTTAAACCTGTGAGATGGCTTGATTAGCTTCCCCAAGTACACATAACTTCACCACGAAAGCTACTAAATCGCTAATGACAAAAAATCTTGAGCTTCAATGTCTCTATGAACCTTGCAAATTGTGGAGTCAAATGTTTTGGTTTTTTGGATGAATTTTTGAGGGAATATGTAAGAGATGGGGTTTGTGTGAATAAGAAATGAGACATGAAGATAAAAACCGCTTTTTAGGTGCATTAAGAGCTTCAAATTAGTTGTTCATGGTTGTTGGTGTATGGACGACAATTGCAATATTATAAATATTTGGTGAAGATTAGGATGATAAAGTAAAACACTCATTTTTGAAAAATAAAAAAAAGTAATGGCATTTTTTTGTGAATAACTTGAACTTCTTAAGGTGAATATGGCAAATGAAATTTTCAAATAAAAAGTTGGGTTACTTTTGGAGTTAACTCCAAAATTTTTGGTCATATTTGAAAAACTCTCTTTATAATTTGTACATTAAATTAATTATGCAATATACTGACATATTGTGTCAAAGAAAACAAATACGTTTCTCTTATAATTTCTATTGTCTTTTATATTTTATAAATAAGGAGTCACAATTGTATCAAAGGCAATGAAATATTAACTTATATTTGTCAAGTTTGTAATCAAATATTCATCTACAATATATGCTAACCCTTCAAATAATTATTCTTAAACAATAAATTTTCAGAAAATTTTAAAATATAACAATTTACAGAAAAATATACATTCATATTCTTAGTATTTAGTAAATACTCTAATATATCAATAACTGGAAATCATATCTTAATCTAGCCGACCATTACTAAATACTTTCAATATGAACAAATGTATTGATTTTAATTATAATATTTATTAACCAATACTACTAAATATTTAGAACTTTCGAGTACAAGTTATCTCCCTCAATATTCTTTAGATACTTAACCAAATAGGATTTACTTGAAACTAAATGAATTTAAACGGGTTTTGGTGTTTAAACGGAGAATATGTCTTAAATGGAATATGTTTAAGTGAGGTTGGCTATCCATGTTCACATCTCTAATAAAGTATTTGATATATTTTTATTTGATTTTTAATACATAAAACATTATGTATTTTGAAAGCGCGAATTAAAAATAGTTAGCTATTACAATGAACATAATAGAAAGACTAAATTCCTTATACATTGTGATAGAAGATTCTTAGTTTAGTGGTTTCATTAAATATTCATTATTTTTATACTATGAATTTAATGAAAAATTATCTAAAATAATGAAGAAAACTTTACATGAAATCCATTTAAATAACGTTGTTAATTCTCGTAAGAGAGTTACACCTAAAATTTTACAAGCACTCCGAATGACACACCTCATCGTAATTTTAAGAGACTGATTAATTATTATATATTTATGCTATGATTTTATACCAAATTTATTTAAAAATATTAACAATCATAAATTCTTTTTAATTAGTAGTTTATTTTTAATCCAAATTGACATCAGTTTATCACAGAAATATTTTAATGAAAAATACATAACAACTTTGAATATAAAAAGAAAAAGAAATATAAGAAAAAGAATGATATCCATTTATGCTATTATTTTTATATTTCACCATACTAACTTCATCGAAAATAAAATTGTGAAACTTACATACTTATTCTTCAACTTCTGTCATGAACATAAGATTAGCAAAATCAACAAGTAAAAACAAATGGTAAGACATAACAAACTGTTAATAAATAATAGCTACTAAATATTATACATAATAGATTTTAAGAACTCAGGTTGAAGAAAAAAATATAACATATAATACAAAAAATAGCATAAATTCATAATACATTTTAAGTTTGATGAAAAATTTAGTTGAAAAACAATAATTTACTTAAAGTATACAACATAATTCACTAATTAATATAACTCAAGAATAAATAAAAAAAATATAAGAAGAGAAGGAAGAAATAAATAAGAGTAATATCCATTTATGCTATTGCTTTTATATTTCATCAAACTAACTTAAGAAAAGTGTGAAACTAACATAATTATTCTTCTTTTTCTATCGTTAAATTCAAGATTAGAAAAATTAACAAGAAAAATAAATGATAAAAACATAACCAACTATTAATGTGTTATAACAACTAAATAGAATATATATAATAGATTTTGAAAAGTCCGTTTGAAGAGTAAAATATAACAAATAACACAATAAAAATCTAGCATAAATAAATTATATATTTTAAGTTTGATGATTTTTTTTTAACAAATAAATTTTTACTTAAATAAGATTATATAATTCAGTAATAAATATATTTCAAGAATAAATAGTAATTTTCTAAGAAGAGAAGGAAGAAAATATATTTTAAATATTGTTTTTCAGATTTTATTAAACAAAGGCCAACATAATATGAAAAACCACAATCAAATATTAATACATAAGTAAAAGGAAAATTTATATTTACAATATAATTTTCCTAGATTTCATTAAACCAGGTGAATGAAATATAGAAAACAATGGAATTAATGGAAAATTTTCTCTTTTTGGTCATTAAACTCAAAAATAGAAAAACTGAAAAAATATTGAAGGAAAACCAAAATTAAATATTAATACACAGTCAAAACCATATATAAAATAGTTTGAGAGACAAAATAACAATACAAAAATAATAAAAATTTAGTAAAAGTATATGGTATAACCCAAAATACATAATATAATAAACTACATATATTTTATTAATATATAGGAAAAAATCATAATAATAAAAATATAATTCATTTACGATATGGTTTTACACGTTTTATCAAAGTAAAGTCAGATAAAATAAAAAAGCCCTTAATCTAACGGTAACCTGCCCTTAACTTGTTCCAAGTCAGATTCAAACTGAATTTCTTTGATTGTTTATCTTGAGAAATCTTTCATAGAAAAACTTCTTTTCTTTATTGGCTCATATCCAACTTTGTATCTCCTCCTCTATTTTATTGAACTCCGTAGCTCTGTGTTTCTAGTTCGCTGATTGTGCATAAAATAGGCAACATTTGCATGAGCTTAAATTTTCATATCTATATAACCACAATGTCAAGTAATATCAATGGGTGTACCTTTGCAAGACCAATTTCCAAACCATAACAATGTATCTCATAATTTTGAACTTCCAGTTATATAGTTCTCTTGCTTTTATTATCTATTTAAGTAGTTTTCTACACACTCAAGGGCCTTTATGCACCTTCTTTCGTTGTCTAGAAGTTATTTCGTGTCAACTGAATTTGATTAGTCCAATTTACCAATAACATCGACTGAGAGGTAAGATTCTCCATATTAGATAATATAACTGATTTGATTTGCTTCTTCGTAGTCTCTTTCTTGTTCTGGCTTACATTCTTTTATCCATATCAGTTTTTTTTTTGCATGTTCAGTTCATGACTAGAACAGAGAAATACCAAACAAAATTTATATACCTTTTGATGCACTAATTCGATAGATGAAAAGCATAAATCTAAATTTTACTATTCTGAGGATCATATAATTCAACGACTGAAATAGCCCATCATAAGGCATAAATCATATTGTCCATGATCTTATCTTCCTTCTAATTCTCTCTAGTAGCATTTGGTAATTTTGAAAATCTCATATAGTATGTCAGCTAGGTGACCCATTAATCAATGTCTACCTCTTTCTAACTATTTAAAAACTAATACCACTTTTATTAGGTATGCGAGTTTGAATTGTCCAATCATGTTTGGTTCATCTTCAATCAATTTTCTTAAAAGTTGGTTCTAATCCGGTTCAGGTTTTCTTGAGTTCGGTTTGGATATAGTAACACATACAAATCTGGTTGTTTTACATTTGGATTCAGTTTTAGTTCAGGTTTCGGTTACCCCAATATTATTTGTGACTCGAATATATAAATTTTAGTTCACAAAATTGGAAAATGTAAACAATTTGCATTAACACATACTAGGTAGCAGGATTAAGAAATGGTTGTTAAGTAAAGGAAAAATAAAAAGTTCAAACTATCGGCTAAAAACCTTATAGACATAGGAAATATTATTCAAACTTCAAAAATAAAAAAAACATTATTTAAACCTTCACAAGAAAATTTATTATTTATAAAACTTCAAATGTATTTTTCAAAATATAGATGCTTTAATATTTGACCAGATACCAAAAACTTAACATAGTATTTGAACTAATTATACATGTAAAATGTATACTTATTTTAGGTACTTCTTGATTTTTTTGAGTATTATAAGTATTTATTCCGAATTAGGTTCATTAGTGTGTATGTGTTTTTTAATTATTAAAACTTTATGTTTTTCGAATATGTATATATTCAGGTTTGGTTTTGGTTCAGGTTCATTGTTTTTGTCCACCCCGAGCTTTTATTGTTTTCATGTGAATAGAAAAACAAAAAAAAAACTACTACTGAAATTATGCAATGTACTCTAGGAAAAACCCACAATATTGTACAACCGATCAACTAGTGAGTGGTCTCTCAGATATTTATCTACAAAATCTGTTGGACCTGAGCTTTATAGCCCTAGTTCCAGCCCACAAAAAACAAAGAGGTTTAGGCTCACCAAAAACTAGTGCAATAGTTACAACACCACAAATTTATTCAACGCAACAAAAATAAAAGCAATTTTAGATGGATATGCAATATCCTAGTGCCAATCTCCATTATTCAATGCAAATGTCTAAAGTTGCATATGTGGTTAATCTTTCTCCATATAAAACAGACATCTATACCTTAAAAATCTTTACTTTCTTAGTTTATTCATTCAATATACCAAATTTTATAAATCAATATAAGCATACAATATATTATTAAACAGATAAGGCTTATCTCTACATCAGATACACTTTTAACGATTTTAATTATACATACACATTTTAAACATGTGGAGGACTTTGCATCAAATGGAATCTCTTATCTACCCTCCACTTATCCAAACCAACAATGTGTAGCTAAACACATTTTTAAACACATGTTTTATTCTCTTCCTCCTATGTACTATTTAAAATACAAAGGAAATCTAAAATCAATCATTTCTTTTCTTACCATGAAACCGCATCACACACTCGTTTAAAAATTGTTTTACTTATTTGATTTTTATAATTTTGTGATTCTTGTCTCAGTTGACAATGGCACATGTGTGGAGGATAAATTAGCGCACAAGGAAGAGGAGGATTATTAAATGGATGCTTGTGGTGAATGTGGAGAATGAGAAAGAGGAGACGGCGACATATGTGATGGTGGGGCGGAGAGGTAGGATGAGCAATATTGCCAACAATACATCGAGTAGGATTATGCATGTTAGATTGAGAAATGTGTGGAGAAATAGATGCATTAACCTGTAAGTACGATGGATAAAGTGGCATATTATCTCTTGATTCAACATGATTTGGCGGAGATTGCGTACGAAAAACGATGCAGCGGAAGAGAGATATTTTGGAAAGGAGGCAACAGAGGAGGTGACTGAGTTTGAGTCTATCTTTTTATGATTAGACAAAGAGGAAGCCATGTAAGTTGAGAATCATGGAGAAAACTAAAACATCCAATACTGGAATTTCATAAAGAGATTGAAAAACCCCATTAATCACCATACTTATGAAGAAACTCAATCCAAATGAAACAAAATCAAACCCCATCTACAAAACACCATTCACACTACAGCATTCCAAAAAAAATTGTAAATATAATCTATAACCCATCCAACCAAGCCTTGTCCATCTGTCTATGATGCACTAAAAACATGCGATGAAGAAGGTGGTGACTGAGTTTGGGCATAATCTTGTTGTGATTGGAAAAGAGAAAAATCATGGAAGTTGAGAATCATGGCAAGAACTAAAAAATACATGATTGGGAAACCGCAAAACAAGATCGAAAAGTCCATTATTCACCAATAGCTAAGAATCGATAAAAATGAAACACAATCAAATCTCATCCAAAAACCATCCACACTACATTGTCAAAATAATCCCATAAACAAAATCCACAAGCCACAATCCATCCAAACTTCGTCATTCCATGTTGCACCCATCCATGATGCATCCAACCAAGATGCACCAATATACGACTCTTATCACACTTGTTTATGGCGCAAACATCCACGTTGATTCTGAGTGTGATGATTTCATCCATGATGATTTCATCCATGATGATTCAGCCAGCAAAGATGATACCTTACATACTAATACTGACAAAGATGGTGTGGTCAATAATTCTATAGATGTGCCCTCCACCATCAACCCTCAACATATCAAGTATTGTACATTTTCTGTTAACAAAATGACTTTCTTTTGTAATATATGCAAGTTCTTCAATACATTTCTTTTCGATTTTGCAGACCATTAAAATGTTTTTTTATATTTAACTTGAGGTCGCAAACTACTCCATGCAAAAGTGTCCACGCAAAAAATCATACACCCAAACATATGCATCCATTCAAAGGCTTCTACACAACAAAATGTATCCAATTAAACGTTAATCCACAAAATTTAATCTATGAATTACTGAAATATATCAAAATGGATATTAAATATAGAGAATAAAACAACTTATTTATTATATTTATCATATTTTTCTAAAAATATTATAACTAATTTAATATAATATAAATAAAATATAATTATAGAAATGTATATATATCCTGATTATCAATAAGGAAAGGAAATAAGCATAAACTTGTTTAAGAATTATAGTACCTAGCGGTTTTGTGTGTTTGAAAAAAAATCATTTTTCTTTCATTTATACTGAAAAAATTATCTTCAAATAGTATTAGATTATATTTTTTTTTTGAATAATTCGTAAATGGTTTTTAATTATGTATACAATGAATTTACATGACTAATAAATTAAGGTGTAATAACGGTAGGTTGTGATTTTTTTATGTCAAAGACCAACTAAATTAATGACCATTAATTTTTCCAATCATTTTGACTGTTGTCTCTTTTATTTTGGTTCATAAATAAACAAAAAGCTAAGTAGAGTAATAATGTAAGCCACACTATTTTAAGAAAAATGGACGTCAGAACTCTTATAAAGTTTTAAAAGGTGACTTTAAAAATTTAAACAGAAGATTTTATTTTTTTTTAAATTGGCTTTTAATATTTTAAAATTCTCTAAAGGCTAAAAACAATTATTGGCAAAATTTAGGCTTTTATGGTTTTACAAAACCATAAATTCTTTATAGCCTACACACTAGTCATGCATACATATGTATGTTTGAATTTCTGAACTTTTACATAAAGCTTAACTAATATTGTGTTTAAATAACTATAATTCGAGACAAATTACCAACATTAAAAAGAATTAACATGTAGAGATAGTTTAGAACATTGAACGATGAAAAAATTCACAAAATCTTTATGATCCAGAAAAACTATTTATGATGTAAAAAATAAATTGGCAAAAGAGAGAAATCGGCATACTCTCACACACACTACAAGTAAACATGTTTATTAACAGGGCAGTTTTCGTGGTTAATTCACCGTAATAGGGTTGTTACTATAAATTAACCACGATAACCGTTTCACCATAAATCGCCTCTTGTAATGGAGGATTCGTCGTAACTTCCTCGTTAGCGTTACAACAAGCAATATCCATCATAAAAGTGAAGCAGACATATTCATCATAACTTCTTGGTTAAACACCTTGTAAATTATCCATGTAATGTTGTCATGAATCTTCGATGTTAACTCTCGTTAATTGCATGTAAATTTTACTACAAAGGTACAAGGAAGTGGTTTTTAAATCCTAGTAATTATTTAAAACAAATTAACTAGTACTTGTATGTAAAATCGTTGCAAACATTATGAGGATTTTACAAGTACTTCCTTGTAAATTTCTTGTAAACAATACGAGGTATTTACAAGTATTCCTCATAAATTCCTTGTAAATGTAAAGAGGAATTTACATCCTTAGTTGTAATTTAGTTTCTTTTTAATAATAAAAACTTAAATTATAAAAGAAAATATTTAAAATAATAAGAAAAATATAAATGTCATGAAATATTATTATATAATTATAATTTTTAATACAAACGAAAAATTAAAAATAAACATGGTGGAAGACGTCGTCGTCGAAGAATTTGGAGGCATTCATTCCTGGAAAGTCCACTTTTTCCTCCGCGGAACCGGGTGGAGGATGATGTGGAATCCAGAGTTCATGTCATCTCATCTCCAACCCTCTCTGCATTTGCGGGTTTCCAACCGCCATAGCGCCGAGAAGACTCTCAAGAGAATCCAAGCATGACTGAGTCTCAATCAATTCAGTCCGTAGCTGACAATCTCTTCATCTTGTCTTTGGGAGTAGGACGATGTCTCCCTTGCTAAATCGTTGACAGATTATATTCCAACCGTCTATCCATTTTTTCTAGGGACCACCTTCAAAATAAAGAAAAAACAGTAATTTAAATTATATGAAAATTTATTAAAATGAAAAGTAATAAAATAAATAGATTATGTATTCAAAGATGTTTTCCACATCCCGTGTAGACAATGTGATGGGTAATCCATCTGGAGATTGTTGGGTCAGCTACGTCTCACGCTCTTCAATCCGAGCAGCCACGTCTTGGTATATCTTTACCGAGCTAGGATCTACAAAAGTCCCACTCGATGTGTTTTGACTATCTAGAATAGTTTAGATATAGATGGTAGGACTCATGTCTTCTCAGCCAAAAAATAGATTGAAAGTAAAAATATTAATGAATAGGATAAAAAGGGATGAAATTAAATATTGAAAAGTAAACACACTTGCAATCTCTAGAAGGATCCCGCCGTGGGGTTTTTGCCCGATAGTATGAAGCATCAGAAAATTATCATGTGCATCCCTTATCTTACGGGAAGCGGAGCGTGTAGAGGCGATACAAATTAAGTGAGGCTTCTTCCAAAAGGCGATGAGCCCATCCCATACTTACTTCGTGATGCATCTCGGTTTTGCCTCATAAACATTGAACTCTCATTGGTCCTTCCAGTTTGAGACGGTGTTTGTTAGGTAGGTATTATCTTTCACAAAAAACTCCTCCTTCACCCTCTCTTTGATCGCTATGGACCAATTCCACTTTTGCTGAAACAAACAAAATTTGAAAAATATTAGAATAATAGTTAATTATTAAATATAAAAATTTGAAAAAGTAACCAAAAAATATTTGGTCCATATCGTCTTAATGTGTTGTGGTGTCATAGTCCATTTCGGATGGAGATCGATGAAATACCCATTAAGGGTGTCAGAAACGCTCCGTCAGACGTGATTGTTACGTCCAAAACTAAAAATAATAGTAACTTGTTATAAAAAATAATATTGTTAATATATAGGGGAATTTGCCAAATATGGCTCAAAAACTTGATTTTGAATGCAAAAGTATACCCTAACATCAATCAAATGCAAAACTAACCTAAAAGCTTTGTGAAATTACAACCAGCCCTTTATGACCAAACAAAAAAACATAATTTATTTTTACGAATATAACCCTGGGAAGTCTTCTGAGTTTGTGTAAGTCGTCTAGACGACTTCCCTGGAAGTCGTCTCATATGGTTGATCTTAACAATAATTTATAAATTTTATAAAAAATATTTTTCAGGTGAAAAAATTGAAATCATGTAATAATAAACATTTGAAAATGATAGAAATTAAGATATAGTAAAATTGAATTATTTTCAACATAGATGAGTGAATGTAGTGAGTTATGGTATTATTTGGTTTAGGGTTTGGTAACATATGTTCTAGTCTTGTTTGTAATCTTAAGGTTAATTTTTGGAAACCTAACATTTTTATTCAAAAATTAAATTTTTACCTATATGTATTTAGTTATGTATATATTAAACACTTTTAAGTTGAATTTGATTATAATAAAGTATTTAATTAGTTAATTAAGTTGAGAGTTTATATTTAGGGTCTAGACGACTTCCAGGAAGTCGTCTGATGAATAATATGTACATCAGACGACTTCTGGGAAAGTCTTTTGGGCGAATAGTAAATTTAAGGTCAATAAGACTTACTTGAGAGTCTACTGGAAGACTTAGTTGAAAGTCTGCTGGAAGACTTAGTTGAAAGTCTGGTGGAAGACTTTGTTGAAAGTCTGGTGGAAGACTTAGTTGAAAGTCAGCTGGAAGACTTAGTTCAAAGTCTTCTACACGACTTACTTGAAAGTATTCTGGAAGACTTACTTGAAAGTCTTCTGGAAGACTTACTTGAAAGTCTTCTGGAAGACTTACTTGAAAGTCTTCGAAATCGAAAATATTTAACTTCATTGGAATTTGTGTCTTCTTATATAAATAAAATTTACACACTTTTTTTCCTCTCAAATGGCTATAAAAAGATGTAATGTTTCTCATTCTAAAACACCCCAACCTCTCTCTAATCTTTTTGAACTTAAAGAACACCAAACTTTATATCAATTTCTCATTTTTATTTCATGTCTTTCTCACTGAATTATTTTGTTTGCAGGTTTTTCATTACATGGTTCTCATCTCCCACTCCTTTAAAGATGGATTTATAAATCATATTTTTTTCATTTGGTAACCCATTGTTGCTTAAAGATTTTATCTTTTGAAAAATATTTTTGTTGTTTTATGTTATTACCTTATTTTTAAAGTTTTTTATGTTTTGAAGTCATTTGCATACTTCTGGTAAGTATTTGGTTGCTTAAAGCTCTCACATTTTTCCCAAACTCAAACTTTCTATTATTTATCATTTTTTGTCTTATATCTTTCTCACTAATTCATCTTGTTTTGAAGGTTTTTTATTACATGGTTCTGATCTTATACTACTTCTATTTTTTTGAATATGTATTTTTTGTGCTCTTTAAATGTAGACATCTCATCTTCCACTCATTTTCTATGTTTTGATGTCTTTTGAACGTTTTGGATTTGCAGTTTTTTCAGATCTGTGTCAGACTTTGGAAGTCTTCTCGGAAGACTTCTAGAAAGTGTTCTCAGAGAGTCTTCTCTCAAGTCAAGTGGAGTCCAAGATTGTTTTTGTGTAGGAATGATCTATAATAATTTTGTTAATGGTCATTTTGTGATTTGTAGGTGTACACTTTTAATTGTGATTTTTTTGTAAATTTAAAGAGATATTAATGAAATTTTTTTTTGGTAAATATATTCATGTCTATAATGTTATCTTGCCAAAAATACATGACATTATTGAATTTATTGATACAACTTTAATAGCAAAATACAATAATACAAAAATAGTCAAATTTACTACAATTAAGGGAGAAAAATTCCCAAGAAAACTTATCCAAATTCACAACATAACAAATATTACATAAGTTCAAACATATAACAATTTCAGTGGAAGACTTCTTGGAAGTCTTCTAGGAAGTCTTCTGGAAGACTTAAATTTAAATAGGGACATTAAAATTTGAGCGTGAAAATTTAAAGCGGAAAATTGAAATATAAGTAGGAAATTTAAACAGGAAATTAAAATTTAGGTGGGACACTCAAATTTTAAGTGAAAATTGAAATTTTAAATTTCATGAATGTTAAAAAGTGTCTTATGATCTAAGAAGATACATTAAATCATATTACTTGATATTTTTGAAGTTACTTAACACTTTTGAAAGTTAAAAAATATATCTTTAAATTACTTAGCAAGTTTACAAAACGTAACGTAGAAGACTTACAAGAAAGTCTTCTCAGATTAGCTAGAATTTTAATAAACATGAATATTGGTAAACTCATAATTAAAGCCAATTAAGTTATGAATTTCATTCAGGAATCCAAATATCGCTTAATATACTTGAATTAACAAAACAAATATTAAAAAGTCTTTATAGGTTTAGAGAAAATGAAACTTTATTAAACATTGACGAAGACGATCTCCACGGAAGTCAAATTTCAACTAGACGACTTATATGTATGTCGTCTCAGGTTACTTTTGCAATTAGAAAATAAAACTTAAATATTTAATTTAACTAGACAACCTACATGTAAGCCGTCCGTCAGACGACTTACATGGAAGTCTTCTGTGATATCCAAGGTTTGACTAGAATATCAGCCACAGGGCAGGAGGTGGACCGTCTGGAGCAGCAGGAGGCACACCGTATGAAGCAGGATGAAGATGCATTGGAGGGGACATCTGAGATGCAGCAGGAGGAGGCGTCCAGAAACTCTCTGAGATATTTGAAAGTCAGGGACTGAGCCTGCATCCAAAGAAGATGATGGGGCTGAAGCAGATGCCCCAACATGGCCTTTGCCGAATATCTTGCTATAATATTGTAATTTCGTAAGAGTCCTATGAGACATCTGAAATAAATAAAAAATTCTAATCAATTTAAATACTGCAACCTAATTTATGAATTCCGAAACCTAATCTAGTTATGTTACCTAAATTAACCACCTAAACTATATTATAAAGTTAAAAAGAAAACTTACCATTTCGGATAAAGAGGAGAAGGAGGAGATAGAGAGGAAGAGACGAGGATTAGGGGTCAAAATGGTTCAAATTTATATAGGGAAAGTGGATTCATCGTAAAATCCTTCTAAATTTAAGAGGAATGTACCAGGTCTCGTGTTGTGTATACATCTAACTCCGTACATAATTTTGTAAATTTACGAGGAATATACCAGCCTGGTACATGAATGTTTCTAGTCCGTTGAGAAACACATCAATCACTCTCCCGTCAATATTTTGTGTGATTACATCAAACTCTGTAACTCGTGAATATTTTTATCACCAGATATTTTTTAACGTTTTGGGTTTTTTTGTGTGTGTTATCATTCTCAAGAAGTTGGCCACATATATAGGGAAATATCAAGGTTGGTGGTGAAAATTTAACAATTGGTTAACACAAGGAAACAAAATACAAGTCCTTAACATCTTTATAAAAATAATATACAACGAAATTTGTTTCCCAATGCACACTTAAAACATGTTTCCACCGAAAATGTTGGTAGACTCTTAAATTCGTTGTTAAACAAAAGTAATACTATTCATTGTAAAAGAGTGGTAAACAATACAACGCTTTTACGACGAATCTTCTTATTTCACGTACAACCCTCGTATTTTAACAAGTAATTAAAATGAGTTTGTTTCCTCGTACTTTCAACACAAGTTTAGGATGAATGTGTGTTTCATCGTAAATTTATCGTTAACTACTCATAATATTACAAGGATGTATATTCGTCGTAATCTTTCTTTGTTACATGCATGTTTTCTTGTAATGACATCAATACATCACAACGGTCGTCAATACATACATGTATGAACTATTTCATACATCCACATTCATTTATTTCAAATATCATGCCAAAACTAATAAATTGTGGCTTCATCATACACTGACCGACAGTTCTTTAGTCAAAATATACGAAAGCTTACTTGCTAATTTTGGAAACTAGTTAAATACATGATGCATTATGTGAAATCAATATATTTGTTGACTCAGCAAAAATGATATTACAAAGTGCATCATAAAACTACCAAAACTACATGGTTTTAAGCTTTCTCCCATTCATTTTTGTCAGATCTAAGAGAAAAATAAAAGGTTTAAAATTGGTTTAGAATTGGAGGCGAACAGCCGAGTGCAATGGTTTCAAGGAGGTGACATAAACTCAGCTTATTTTCATTCAATCAAAAAGAATAGAAGGGAAGTGAACCGGCTTCCAATCCTTGAGGATGATGAGTTCATTTCGGTTCATGAAGAAGATGAAATCGGAAGGGTGTTAGAGAAGTATTTTGAAAGGTTGTTCACATCCAATGGAAATCCTGACTTCAGTATTGTTGACTCTATCATTCAAGCCATAATATCGGAAGTCCATATGGAAAACCTGACATCCAATGGAAATCCTGACTTTAGTACTGTTGACTATGTTCTAGATGATCCGGAAGTCAATAAAGCAATGTTGGCTATTCATTCAAATAAACCCCATGGACAAGATGGTTTATCAGCTAGTTTTTACCAATCATTTTGGTCACTACTTGGAAAGGATGTCTACTGAGAAACTCTGAATTTTTTCATCAGTAGAATAACGGATAATAGCTTCAACGAAATACAAGTCTGTCCTCTGCCAAAGATCTCCTCTCCTCGAGGTGCTGCAGACTACAGATCCATAACTTTATGCAACGTCAGATATACAATTATTGTAAAGATCATCAGGGTGTGCCCAATGCTTAATTCTCTCATCACGAACACCAGTCTGCCTTTGTTCCTAAAAGAGTCATTGCGGATAATGTGTTAATCACTCATGAGACCCTCCACAACCTCAAGATATCTGAGGCTACAAAACGTTGTTCAATTGTTGTCAAAATCGACATGAGCAAGGTTTATAATGGCATAGAGTGGCATTTTCTTCAAGCATTTCTGATCAAGCTCAAATTCAATCCCACTTGGACCTCTTGGATCATGGAATGCTTCAATACCATCTCTTATTCATTTCTCATAAATGGAGCCCCATGGATCCTTGAAAGGACTTCAATTTTCAAAAAATATCTCTTTATCAGCCATCTATTGTTCGCGGAAGATACCATGTTCTTTTGCAAGACCAATGACAAGAACTTCACAAGCCTCAACTTGATTTTTTCCAATAACGGGAATTTCGTGGGTAATGTATCAACCTTAGTAATTCCACCGTGGCTCTCTACCAAAACACCTTATGCGATCAAGAAAAAGGTGAGGAAGTCTCATGGCATTGAGAAGGAGGGAGGAACGGGCAAATACTTGGGTTTACCTAAAACTTTTGGAAGAATGAAGAAAGATGTTTTCACATGCATAGTAGATCGCATTCGCTAGAGATCTCTAAGCTGGCCGAATAGATTCCTTTCAGCAGCAGGGAAGAAAGTTCACCTCTAAATAGTCTTAACGGTGTTAACTCTTACTCTATGTCTTGTTTCAAGTTTACCATCTCGTTGTGTAAAAGGATTCAGTCAATCCTGACTAGATTTTGATGAGATAGTTCATCTGATAAGCGGAAGATAGCATGGGTAACTTGGCATAAGATGGCAAAGCCCAAATCTCATGGCGGTCTTGGTTTTAGGGAAATTTACCAATTTAAAGATGCCCTCTTGCTAAACTGGGCTGGAGGATTCTAAAAAATCTAGATTTGTTGCTTGCTCAAGTCCTCAAAGGGAAGTACTTCACATACTGTTGTTTCTTGGATATATCTGCAAAATCCTCTGGTTCTCATGGCTGGATGAGCGTATTATCCTATAAATATCTGCTTGTAAAAGGAATGGGATCCAGAATGGGTAATGGCCGTGATATTTTGGTCTGGTAAGACCCGTGGCTTTTCGCCTCATGTCGTTTGGTTCCCATGGGGGCACCATCTCTTGCATCCTTTAATATCAAATTATGTGACCTACTAGACCCAACTACAAAGGAGTGGAGCTTTGATCAAATTCTCTCTCACCTACCTCTTTATGAGGACTTATTCGACAGATTATTCCTTGCACTTCTCACTAGAGGGATAAACTTGTATGGTAAGCTGAACTTTCGGGAGAATATTCATCCAAGTCAGGTTATAACCTAATATCAAATTCTTCATTGATTGATGCTATTCCTTTAAAATCGAAGCTATTGGTATGGAATGAGAAAACAGCTTCGAAACTTCAATTATTTATTTGGAGAATCCTGAATAATGCACTTCTACTGGGAGATCAATTAATTATTAGGAGTATTCAGTCGATCAATATTACAAACATTGTAGCAGGCCGGAAACAATCTCTCATGGTTTATTGAATGATCTCTTTCCAAATATGTTTGAAACCTTTCTCCTTTATGGGGATTTTCACCTCAGTGGGTTACCCCTATCTATGTTGTTGAAATCATATCAGAGAGCTCCTCCTTGGTTTCTCTACCATCGATAGGAATCACAGAGGAACCTTTGTCTCCTTGGATTTTGTGGAACTTTTCGACAGCGATAAACAAGCTCATCTTTGAGGCCAAATGCTTCTCGAAAGAGAGATCATCTCTAAAGCCACCATGGAAGCAAGAACATGGGAATCGGCTAACACCAATAAGCCCTCACCATCCTTACAAAATCTCATATGCCCCTTCTCCGTTGGACCCCCCAAATCTGATTTTCTTTGTGTATGGTGCATGGAGGAGTGAATCTCTCCACGAATGTACGGGCTGGATCTTTAAAAACTGCAGTGGTATCACAATGCTCAAAGGTTCTGCCTCAAGGGAGTTTGTGAGTTCCGCTATGGTTTCTGAAACCTTGGCCATGCATTCAGCTTTGGAATCAGCCATTGATGATGGCTTCTCCAGTTTGCATGTTCATTCGGACTCAAATGTTCTATATATTATCTTGCACTCAAGGTTGTCACTGAATTAGATTGGAGGTCTTCTCTTGGTAATAAGTCACCTTTCTACTCTCTTCTCATCTCTATCATTTTCCTTTGTAAGTTACCTTTCTGCTTTCTTCACTTCTCTCGTCATGTCATTGAATGAGATTGGAGGTCTGTCAAATGTCAAGGCATATCATTTTTCTAAATCTGCTCTTTTGCCTTTGTTTTACAGAGTAGTTGTATGGATCTTTAATATTAATGCATTGATATTGACCAAAAAACATGTATGGTTATTGTACGTGACGATGTGATATTTATATTCTCGATAATGGTGATAGCATATTTGTTAAA
Organism: Moricandia moricandioides; assembly: GCA_905132885.1. Taxonomy (NCBI): domain Eukaryota; kingdom Viridiplantae; phylum Streptophyta; class Magnoliopsida; order Brassicales; family Brassicaceae; genus Moricandia; species Moricandia moricandioides. The sequence goes on along the minus strand of CAJHQQ010001004.1, from coordinate 61,598 downwards.
AATATCATGCACAGTGGTTCTATTTAACATTTTTTATAGAAAAAGACGGATTTCAAAACAATGTCGCCCTACACCAGAGACGAGGATGCAGTCAACGAGTTCAATCCAACGCCATATAGTACTGAATACAACATTAACATGATATATGTGTAAGAGAATGGAAAGTCAATATTAAAAATTCTCTCAAACGTACATTATTTATGTAATTATTCTCTCAATATTGTTTTGCCTTTCATGTATCCATCGATGTACATATAAGAACAAAGATATACTAATCAATAGAATCATTCAAGTTCAATATTCAGTATGTTATCAGAGCTCCCAGAGATCTAAACCTTTTTTTTCTTTTTTTTTCCCCGCTACTTCTCTTCTTCTTCCTCCCAAATCTCATCTATGTTCTCTCTGTTTCATTCTACATGGCAGACGATACTGCTGAGCGTTTAATGGTCTTTGACCCTACTTCTCTTCTTCTTCCTCCCAAATCTCATATTCGTTCTCTCTGTTTAATTCTACATGGCAGACGATACTGCTGAGCGTTTAATGATTTTTGACCCTACAAATCCCTGAAACTCTTTACTCTCGTGAATATGTCTGGTGTTACAAAATTCACCACTGTCAATTATTTGATGTGGAGCCAAAAAATCCGATATATTCTTGAAGGTCATATATTCCATCATTTTATTGAGGATACAAACACAGCTCCGTCTCAGACGATCACTATCGATAGATTGGTGCAACCTAATCCTGCATTCACACCTTGGAGGCGACAAGATCGTCTCCTCTATTGCGCAATCATCAGAGCAATCTCGTTACCAGTTCAGACGGTGGTGTCCAGTGCTACCATGAAAAAAGAAGTATGGGTTCTGTTAGCGTCCACCTTCAGGAACCCAACCCGAGGTCACATATGTCAACTTAAGAAGCAAATCGAAGGCTGTGTCAAAGGTACTCAAACAATAATTGAATACCTGCGTGTTGTCAAATCAAAGGGATATGAACTTGCTTTAATATGCAAACTGATGGATCCAGAGGATCTCACGGAGTTGATTCTCGATGGTCTTTGTAAAGATTACAAACCGAAGATCGACGCAATCAATGGCCATGATACCACTATTCCTTTTGCTTAAATACGTGAAAGGCTTCTCAATCGTGAAGCCATGCATGTTCATGTGTAAAGAACATGCTATCTCTTGACCGGTTGTTGCTCATGCTACTGATGCAAGACCTCATCAACCATGGAAGAACAATAACAACAACACCAACAACAACGGTCATTCTCGCCACAACAACAATCAGAAAACCACGCAACAAAGGTTCTCTAAACCTTCTCTTGGTCGCTGCAAAGCGTGCGGTAAACAGGGTGATAGTGCAATTTTGTCCTGAGTTTCGCATGGTTAAAGGCTCCTCATCAACCTCAATTTCTCCTCAGATGCGTACACAACCACCATGACAAACCAAAAACCGCAAATCTTGAATTGCAGACACAAGCTAATCAAGCCATCATGTCTGATTCATCCACTTGGTTGTTCGATAGTGGAGCCTCACACGACATGACGTCTGACTTGGCTAATCTCTCTGTATACCCCTATGGTGGAAGTGATGATGTTCTACTCGGCAAAGGTTCTTAACTTCAAATCTCCCATACTGGTTCTTTTTCTCTCCCTCTTATACTAAACCTTTCTTTCTTAATAGTGGACTATGTTCCATCGCCTGAGAAAAATCTTATCTTTGTTTCTCAATTATGTTCCACTAATGGTATGGCTGTTACTTTCACTCCAATATATTTCGAGGTCAGAGACTTGCTAATGGGGGCTCTTCGTCTAGAGAGCATACCTAAAGACGACACGTATGAATGGCCGATCAACACCTCCTCCAAACGGCCCTCTCTAACGTTTGCTTCAGCCATAAAGACATCCATTTCTGATTGGCATTCGCTCTTGGTCATCCAACTTTTCCAATTCTTCAAAAAATTATTTCTGAATTTTATTAACCTATTAGCTCGAATGTTTTAATGGCTTCTCCATGCACTGCAAGTTCTATTAATAAAATGCACAAGCTTCCTTTTGAAACCTCGAATTTACAATGGTTGTTTCCACTTCATATTGTGTTTTCCAATGTGTGGACATCTCCACTGATTTCGGTCGATAGTTTCAAGTATTACGTTATTTTCGTTGATACTCGTTATACTTGGCTTTATCCGTTAAAACAAAAAATCACAAGTGTATGACATTTTTACTAGATTCAAAGTCTTGGTTGAAAATTGATTTCAAACCAAGCTTCGAACTCTATACATTCCATGGTATCTCTCATATGACAAGTCCGCCTCACACTCCATAACATAATGGTATATATGAGCGCCATCATAGACATATTGTTGAGACTGACCTTGCTCTTTTATCCCAGGTTTCAGTGCCAAAAATGTTTTGGACGTGCGCATTTTCTATGGCAGTCTATCTCATTAATACGATGCCAACTTCGGATTTAAATTTACAAACTCCGTATCAGTATTTACATGGGCATGTCCCTAATTATGAAAAAATTGTATTTTGGCTGCTTGTGTTTTCCATAGGTACGTCCATATGCATCTAACAAGCTTGATGCAAAATCGACACCTTTTGTCTTTCTTGGATACTCAATAACAAAAACTGCCTACTTTTGCTTAGATAGACAAAGTCTTGTATTTACTCGTCAAGAAATGTCGTATTTTATAAAAGAGTTTTCCCTTTTTTGGTTTCCTAAAACTGATGACCAAGAAGATGATGCTACAGACAACCCACCTCCTTCATTTCCCGTGGTCTCTTATGTACCACAAAATGATCAATCACCAACTACTCCTCCACCTTTAGCTGAACCAGAAGCTCCTACACCGATAGTTGAACCGCTAGCCCCTGTAACAGCTCCTGAACCTATAATCTCGGTAGTCCAACCATACCTAACGAACACGACAACCACCACCCAAGCCACTACTTATACTAATCTGTTACCCACTGCTCCACAACCCACTCGTGCTAGTACCAGAACCCAAAAACCAGTTCAGAAACTAAACCTTCATACCAAAATAGCTCTTTCTCTAGAGAAGATCCCTACGTCAGTAAAAGAAGCACTAAAGAGCCCCCATTGGTGCAAATATATGAGTGAGGAGTTCAATGCTCAAACTGGGAATCACACTTGGGATTTAGAAACTCTAACTGGTGATGCTAACAATGTCAATGTTTTAGGTTGCAGATGGACCTTTATGATTAAAAGGAATCCAGACGGCTTGGTAGCTCGTTACAAAGCACGCGTAGTTGCCAATGGCTATACTCAGCGTCCAGGCTTTGACTATCATGACAAGTTTAGTCTAGTCTTAAAACCTTCGACTGTTTGTACCTTTCTCAGCATTTCTGTTTCACGTAACTAGAACTTACGTCAACTAGATGTCAGTAATGATTTTTGCAAGGGCACCTCAAAGAAGACGTTTTTATGATGCAACCATTGGGGTTTGTTGATAAAGAAAACCAACACACAGTTTTCAAATTACGTAAGGCTATGTACAGCCTCAAGCAAGGTCCGAGCGCGTGGTACAATGAACTCTGCATGTTTCTCTTGCATTAAGGGTTCAAGAATTCAGTCCCAGATTTGTCTCTGTTCATCTACAACACAAATGGAATGCTCATCTATATGCTGGTCTATGTCGATGATCCACACAAACATCACGGTTTATCAATTCCTTATCTCAACCTTTTTCACTAAAAGATCTAGATGACTTATCATTTTTTCTTGGTATTGAAGTACAAAGAACTCGTGATGGTCTCCTTTGCTATATCTCTGACTTATTACACTGGACGAAAATGGCAGACTGCAATCCGATTAAAACGCCAATTGATTCTAACACTACTTTAACCCTGGTTTTAGGTACTCCTCTTGCTGATGTAACTAAGTACCATGCTTTTGTTGGAAGCCTGCATTACATGTCACTTACACGGCCATACATCTCGTTTTCAGTCAATAAAATATCTCAATTTATGCACAAACCTACAACAGAACACTGGCATGCTGTGAAAAAAATTCTTCGCTATCTCTCTGGGACAATGACAAGAGGTCTCTTTCTCTCGGATCACAATACATCATCACTGCATGCTTGCACATATGTGGATTGGGCTGGCAATAAATATGACTACACAACCACTGGAGCCTACATTGTTTATCTTGGCCGACACCTCATAGCTTGGTCCTCTAAGAAGCAAACTGGTGTTGCTCGCTCCTCCACAGAGGCGAAGTACTGCTCACTTGCGGCAACAATAGATATGAGGTCTGGTGGCTTCATTCCTTACTTACAGAACTTGGAGCTCCATCACCTACCAAACCTGTGATTTATTTTGACAATATAGGAGCTACATAATTAGCTGCAAACCTGGTATCCTATTCATGTATGAAACATCTAGCACTAGATTATCACTTCCTAAGACAATTTGTGCAGAGTGTTGAGCTTCAGGTCTCACATGTCTTTTCCACCGATCAGCTAGCTGATGCACTGACCAAACCACTTCTCTGGTCTCATTTTGACTTTCGCTGTCTCAAGATCGGACCCTCCAATGGCCGTCCATCTTGAAGGTTGTGTAAGAGAATGGAAAATCAATATTATCAATTCTCTCTAAAGCATATATTCTCTGTAATTGTTCTCTTAATATTGTCTTGCCTTTCATGTATCCATTGATGTACATATAGGAGAAAAGCTCTACTAATCAATAGAATCATTCAAGTTCAATATTCAATAATATGGACATCTGATCCCTTCTTCTGGCTATGTTTTACACATTGCCTTTCAAAACCGCCCACATCGAATCTTCTCATTTTTCATGTTTTATCATAAAAAAGTTATGTGCAAACTCACATATGATAATTTGAAAGCATCATCCTTAGTAGTATCCATTATGAGCTGAAAAAATAAGCTTTGAGCTATAGTTTTTAGTGGAGTTGGTCACTTAGTTAAAATTTAAAACCTCAGGAAGAAACGAAAAATGTAAACAAAAACTCATCCAATTTTACACAACAAAGACTTCTTAGGCAAAGATTTAGAAACAAAACAGAGCCTACATATGCCGACTTTAGAGAATAGAACAAACTGAAGAACAATTAAAAGCATAGAGTTAATTTCACAAACCGGCCATGTAATTCTGATTCATGAATCCATATCAAACAATCATAGAAACCCAAAAGAAGAAATCAAATAGACATTGGATTTAAGGGAATATAAATTGCTTGGGGCTCTTGAAATAGAGAATCGAAGGAGAAACAAAGAATAGTAAAGAAAAATAACAGAGCAAAGAGGTGAGAAATCTTTTGACAAGATTATTATATTCATGTGAATGGACAGACAAATCACATTTCTAATTGAAAAATAATTAATATATTAATAAATAATATTATGTCGTTTTTGTAGTTTTAATTTTTTTTTAAATTTTTTTATGAGTTAACAAATAAATTAATGTCACTTAATACATCATATGTAACACGAAGCAATTTATAACGAACATGTAAGCTTTCATCATCTTTGACTAACAGATGAGGGGCAATGTATGGTAAAAGCATAATTTATTAGTTTTTGTTTGATATTTGAAATAAATCAATGTCGATGTATGAAACGAAGATTTTGATAGTTTACGCGAAAGAGTGCGATTACAAAGGCGATTACATCGGCGTTGTCAACCATTTCTCGTTTTCTCGGCGGCCTAAGCAGCTGGATTGTCTCGTTTTCTATTAATTTTATTTATACAACCACTGCTTCGATGGATCTACGTCTGTTGTTGGTGGTGAGATTGGGTTTCACCAATTGTTGTTTTCATATCTTTGTGTTTCTCCTGTTTCATGGCGGTTATGGTCGATATTAGTGGTTTCTAAGGTGAATTCAACAATACAATCTCTCCTCTGGCTTTGGGGTTTGTCCTACGTCAAATTTGGTCTGGGTTTTGTTTCCCTTTGGGAGTATTCTCTGGCACTTATTGAGTGGTTCTGGTTTGTTGTTGGCGTTGGTCTGTTGCATGTTTGGGTTGGCTTTTTTTTGTTCCATTTGAATATTTCATGCAAGTTTCATGGTTTTCGATTGTCCAATTGGTATTTTCAACCGCCATGGATGGATGATATCAGTTGTGTGTTGTGCTTCTCTTACCTACCACTTATCCTCTTCTTTCATCTCATATCATCTGAGAGTTTTTTGGGTTAATCATCATTGGATGGTGGTGCTTCCTTTTATGGAGGGGTGTATGAATCCTTTGATCGAGGTTTTTTGTTTCTGGTAAGGCAGAGAACATATGTTTCTTAGGGGATGGAAGTGGTTTTCTCTACAGTGGCCCATATGTTTATGGAGTACAAAGACATTTCTTCATGATCTCATACATGTATTGTTGAGACAATTCAACTCATAAATAGAAGAGTCAAACCATTTGATATAAATGGTCAAAACTTAGGGGTTGGCTGATAGGGTTTGGTAAATTTTTCATACCATAAAGTCTCTTGATAGGTTTGTGTGGCCTATTTGGGCTGAGAATTGGGGACAAGTAATGTTTCTTGCAATTCATGCAATGGTTGTTTCTTGTCATCGATAGAGTATTCATGAGAACCAATTTTAATGTAGTAGAAGCAGACACTTCACGAGTGTACAAAACATGGAATTTTGGAGGAGATTGTTGACAACAAAGATGAAGGAGATCAGGTTATAATTCGAAACCACACAGGGATATTGCAACCTTGAAAACACATGAGATGGATTTCTTTCAAGGATTGGTGTGAAAAAAATATATATTGATATTTGATATGGAACATGGAGAAATCTTCACAAAATCATCACATTTTTTGTATCAAAGAGAAGACAAGGTCCACATACATCAACAACAATTTTAAAGTAAAATTATTAGTAAAGGTAATGCCAAGTGCATTTTGGAGTTATATCCAAGAGATCATAGCTATTAAAAAGTATGTGAAAGAGTGACATAACAAATTTTATTTGTTAGCCTATAAGTTTTTCTTATGGAAAGCATGGTTACTCTCCACTCTTTCATCAAAATTGTTTTCATTTTCTTATATTTGGTTCAGTTGTTGTATTAAATTATGTTTGTACTTTGTAAAATATTTTGGTATTAATATATTATGATTCTGTCAGAAAAATCAATGTTGATGTATGAATTTGCACAACTATACTAATCGAAACTATTGAACTGTGTTAATGTATGAATATGCCGATTTTCAGGTAAAAGAAATTGACTAGTTTGATAAAAAAACTACACTGGTAAACTGTAGGCATCAAATGATTTGTCCCCTTTCCCTATGAGACTTGATTACTGAGCTTCCATAGATACATATATGAATGGAAATGAGATTTCTTCCCTTTATGAGGAGCGATACTAGTCATTTTCAGCTTATTGTATCACTGAATCTCGCGATTCTCACATTGCAAACAAGTATTCCTATTAATTTCCTTTAGTTACATGGACTTATCTCTTTTTTTTTCTGTGTCAGTAGGTAGTATGAACCTTGTTTTTAGTGACATCAACCTTTTAACATTAGTTTCTTGTTTTTAAATTTATCGAAAAAATAAGAGAAAAATAATATCATGACAAAAAACACACAATTAGGTTGATGCTATGCACACCATATAAAATCCAATCCCATACGAGCTAGCCTCTAATTGATCATTGACAAGAGGGTTTTCATGTATTTCAATGAAAACTCTATCAAATTAACCCTACAAACTACTTTTGCCAAGAGATGTCAAATTGTAATATTTATGGATTGAATCCACAGGGAGAGTGGACACACAATAAACTCATTACAGTCGCGATTAAGCTAGGCAAATAGATTAATAAACAGTAAATCAACTATAGCAGGTAATTGATTGATAGGTAAGTAAACAATAATAATAAATACCTAGATCTATGGTTTCAGGCAAGTGGATTACAGGGGCTAGAAGTTAAGGGTATTAATCATAGAACTCGATATCTAATGTAAAAGACGACCAAATATCGTTGCGAGTCTAATTTATTGACTAAGTCTGATGTCTCAACTCTCGCTTGTTGACACAAAATGACCGTCGATCGATGACAATGATCCTGCATCGATTAATGATCTCTTGAGTCAAGCTTTATGACCTAATTCGATAAATTCACTCAGTTAAATAAATCAACTCTCGTTTGTTTCTAGCAACCTAGCTCAACATGATTAATTCTGGTAGTAGACCATGCTCTCGCTTGGGCCTAACTATCCTATGATCAGGGTTCTAGTTAGCTACTCTAGAACAAAAGCAATAAAATAATTCTATTGATAGATCTAATAATTACCCTAACAATTCTATTGTTTGGCTAATCCATCAATACCATTAATAAACCCTAAACCTAACAAAAGATCTACTTAGACATGATCTTTGTTCCAAAAATCATAGATGAATAGAATAAATATAATATAAAACCAAAGGAGTTCCAGGAGGATTCTGAAGGAGGTCATCCCTTCTCTCCTAACCTTAGAACAATGAATAAAAGAAAGCTTTCTTAGCGTAGCCGTCAACAATGGCTTAGAAAACATATAAATAGGGCTTAAGGTCGGCTATGGGTATTCTGGTAATTTGTGGTAGCTTATGAGCTTAAGTCAGCCATAAAACAAGTCGGTCCTGTCTTCTAGGATCACTGTCGATCGACACCAAGGTTTTGCCGTCGATCTACACCAAGGATGTGCCGTCAATCGACACTCATTTATCTCTCGACAGCTTCCTCTCGCGAGGCAGACAGGCTACTCTCCAGTAAAATGGTCATAAATTTGTCTGTAGGATCCTAATTAACCTCAAACCGGTGGCATTGGAAATCTAACTCAAAGCTCTATCTTTTGTCAAACGATCAGCTCAATCTCACCGTTGTAAGGTCTTCATTCATAGCTAAACAACTGACGCATCTGTGCAGTTCTGCATCTCTAAAAGCTCGAGAGTCACCAAAGTTCTCCAGAATGTACCTGAACCTGAAATTACTATTAAACATACTCCAATATAATAGGCTCTAGATAGGGCTGATATCATGGCACAATAGTGGTAAATATCAGGCCCTATCAACTCCCTCAGACTTAACGTTTTACTTGTCCTCAAGCAAACAAGGCAGTCTGTGAAAGAGGTTTGAAAAGCGAGACTCACATAATGTCTAAGTATAACTGTAACCCTACTTTGTTGCAACCATATCCTATCAAGTCAATCACAAAGAAACTTTATATACCCTATCTTAGTATAGCAACCAAATACATTCTACCAACAACTTAGCAAATACTAGTCTTACTCACCCCTCTACTGATTTTATTTCTTTGCATAAAATAAAAGTGGAGGCTTTACCCTGGGAGTATCGTTCAAATGACACATGGACTCTTACCCCTGCAAGTATCTGAGTACACATGTAGTCCTCTCTGATCCATTTCCTCTCTCTCTCTTCTCACTTATCTCAGTCAATATCTCCCTTCTTTTAAGGGTATCATTTATTTATTTTAATTGACTAAGATACTTGGACAAACTTCCATTAATCAAGCCTAATGGGTTTTTGCCACCAGACCATGTTCACTTCTTTTTGACCTTTATCTCTTTCTAGTATCATATGAATTAAGCTTTAATGGTTGTAGCCACCAAATCATGTTCGACTCTTTTTTTAATCTAAAGGGGAGGGAGAGGGGAATTAGAAGCACACAGACTTTTACCTTCTAGACTTGCAGAAGGAATCCGATCCGATGTATACCAAGCCCCAAAGCAGGATGATAATGCCATGATAAGTGTTCGAAATCAGCTTTGGTTCTGCAAACTTTCTAAGCAAGTGTGATATAGCGGCAAGATGATCCATTTTGGTATCTCTAATAATCTCTGCAAACAACCTCCTCATAATGGTGCTAAAGTGTGGTTAGTCAATAATAAATCTTTATCAAAGTCCCCTTCTTGACTCAATATTTTTTTTTGAAGAACTTATAATATATATATATATATATATATATATATATATATATATATATATATATATATATATATATATATATATATATATAGTAAATAAGACTCAAGACAAACCAAATAGCATCAGTGAACTTCCTCCAAACTTAAACTACACTATCCATAGTATAATCCGTCCTGGATTAGTTAGGAAAAACCAAATCATAAGTAAATAACTTAAGAGAGGAACTTGATACCAAACTCTGTAAAAGAGTATCGATTGATTTCACGATGTTGATGTCGACGAATGGTCATGTTCCATTGTTGATCGATGTTGATTCTTCAAAATCGATCGGTGGTACACCTGTAAGTTTCTACTCGTTTTTAAAAAAATAAGTCTAGAAAATAAAACTCAAAATAGAACACAATTTCAATAAACGTACCCTAGACTTAAACAACACTATCAGCAGTGTTATACAGTTTGAGATTGGTGAAGAAAATAAATCATAAGGACCAAATTTAACAAGGAAAAATGACATATTTGCTTGATGATGGTGACCGTCGATCAACATAGTTAAGTGGCAATCGATCGATACTAGGGTTACTCCGTCGATCGACAATGATCAAGTGTTGGTCGATGCTCTGTGCAAGCTATCTTCCTCATTTTTTTTCTGAAAACCTGCAATAATAAAATAAAATCCAAAATTAGACTAATATAATCAAAAACTAATTAAAACCTTACTAAACAATGGGTTGCCTCCCACTCAGCGCTTGTTTATTGTCTTTAGCTTGACATTTTGGAGTTCTAATTCGGTTTTGATGAGATTGTGGACTTTCTCCAAATAATTCCCAATATACAATAGCTTCAGGTTTATCACCCTTTTTGCAAAAGCCTCCATGGACTCTTCTACTTTGTCTATCATCTCAGCAATTAGGAAAGCTCGAAGCTTTGCAAATGGCTGTAAAAAGCATCTGCTGCGCACTCTGTATTTCCTGACACCATCTGAGAAGTGGGGAATCAATGATAACCGAGGACCTTCCTTGATAACAACTTGATACATCGGCTCTCTCTAGTGTCGAGTCTGCAATGTCGTGAAGATAAATCGATCTTTCATGGATATCGAATGGTCTCGATCGACAACCGGGGTTAGTGTTGATCGGTGCTGAGGTCTTAGGGTCGATCGATGTTGAGATCTTAGTGTCGATCGACGCTGAGGTCATAGTGTCAATCAAGGCTAAGGTCGAATTACTAATATCAACTTCTTCTGCTCTGCTCGTCTCAGATCCATGATGTTCATCACCTCTTCGTGTAACCTCATCTGTCTGTTGAACCTGATTATATGGCTTCTTAGAGCAAGTTTTTAGTGTTTCACATTCTCCATCTGTTTTACTATCAGGAACACCCAAAATCTGACTGAATTTAAACATCAGCTCCTTCTCCTGACTTTTAACCATCATGTCCAGCATATCATGAATCTTCTTTAGTCGAGCTGCTGCAGCATCAATGAGAATTTTGTTGGGGAAAGTACTTTTAATGTCCTCCCGACATGTTAGAGATCCTGCAGTTGACTGAACCATCTAAATGCATCTCCACATAGAGAATATGGGAAGATCTTGCAGAGCATGTGGTATTCATACACTTCATTCTGCTTGCTCCTTGAGACTAGATCCATAAGTTCTTCGATGTGTTCTTCGGAACTTCATGAGGCGAACCCTGAAAAGAGTTATGAGCTGTCCAATCATACCATTCACGGCTCATCTGGAAGTCATTTATCTCAGAAACAGCAATCAGGGATCACAGCACCCTGTGCATTAATCAATTGTCATGTACTGCTGTGAAGGCGGCCTTCTTCATATTGTAAGATCCAATTCTCATCAGCTTCAAGTATGAGCAGCTCAACATTTTCTATCTTCCTGCACGTAGTATCGATCGACGGTGAAGTGTGGGTGTTGATCGATGGCATGATGTTAGTATCGGTCTACGATGAAGTATTGGTGTCGATCGATGCTCACTTCTCTTTGCTAGTGATCACTGCTTAGAGGGCGTTGACTGCCCTCGTAGACTTATGGATCGTGTGCGAATCAGCATGTTCCTTTTTTGAAGAACCCAAAAATCCTCTCCTGATTGCTTCATGTACTAATATGTATGTACCTGAAACACAAGAAAAAATTATATGTAAGTACACTAATATAGAAAAATACCTAGACTAAATCAAACAAATTGAATTTAATGGCGAATCCTCGCTCCTCGACATGGCGCCAAAATTCACAGGTGAGTTTTTATGTATTTCAATGCAAATTCTATCAAATTAACCCTACAAACTACTCTTGCCAAGAGAGGTCAAATTGTAGTATTTAGGGATCGAATCCACAGAAGCGTGGGCACACAATAAACTCAATACAGTCGCGATTAAGCTAGGCAAATAGATTAATAAGTAGTAAATAAACTATAGGAGGTAATTGATTGATTGATAAGTAAACAATAATAATAAATAGATAGATCTAGGGTTTCAAGCAAGTGGATTATAGAGGATAGAATCTAAGGGTATTAACCATAGAACTCGATATTTATGTAAAAGACGACCAGATCTCGCTGCGAGTCTAATCTATTGACTAAGTCCGATGTCTCAGCTCTCGCTTGTTGACACAGAATGACTGTCGATCGATGGCAATGATCTTGCATCGATCGATGGTCTCTTGAGTCAAGATTTATGACCTAAGTCGATAAGTTCACTCAATTAACTAATTCAACTCTCTTTTGTTTCTAGCAACCTAGCTCAACATGATTAATTATGGTAGTAGACCATGCTCTCGCTTGCGCCTAACTATCCTATGATCATGGTTCTAGTTAGCTACTCTAGAACACAAACAATAAACACAATTTTATGGATAGATCTAATAATCACCCTAGCAATTCTATTGTATGGCTAATCCATCAATACCATTAATAAACTCTAAACCTAACAAGAGATCTACTCAGACATGATCTTTGTCACAAAATCATAGATGAATAGAATATATAAATATATAACCAAAGGAGTTCATGGAGGACTTTGAAGGAGTTTCTCACTTCTCTCCTAACCCTAGAACAATAAATAAAAGAAAACTTCCTTATTGTAACCGTCAACAATGGCTTGGAAAACATATAAATAGGGTTTTAGGTCGTCCATGGGTATTCTGGTAATTTATGGTAGTTTCTAAGCTTAAGTCGGCCATAAAACAAGTCGGTTCTGTCTTCTAGGATCACCGTCGATCGACACCAAGGTTGTGCCGTTGATCAACACTCATTCATCTCTCGACAGCTTTCTCTCGCGAGGCAGACATACCACTCTCCAATAAAACGAGCATAACTTTCTCTGTAAGATCTTGATTGACCTCAAACCGGTGTAATTGAAAATCTAACTCATAGCTATATCTTCTGTCACAATATCAGCTCAATCTCACCGTGGGAAGGTCTCCATCCATAGCTAAATATCTGACGCATCTGTGAAGTTCTACATCTCTAAAAGTTCTAGAATCAGTAAAATTCTCAAGAACGTACCTAAACATGAAAATACTCTAAAACATACTCTAAACACATATAATAGACTCTAAATAAGGAGGATATCATGGCATAACAGTGGTAAATATCAGACCCTATCAAACAATGATAACAAGACTATTTACTTTGTCAATATCTCGTATAAATACAGACAATTATCGATTTAGATGAATCATATACTGAAGTTTCTGAAGATGTTGACTCAAATAAAAAACTTATAACCAAGAAAAATCTTTGGTCCAATAAACTTCGTCACTACTAAAATAAAATCCATCTTCTCTAACGGACCAAGAACATTTCTTCGTAAGTCCACATCTATTGCTGTCTCTAGAAACCTTAAACGCCTCGAACCTCTTCCTCTTCAATTCCCACTTCATTGTACACGTGTACTCTGCCCTCCACGACCACAACTCGATCCTGGCCGTCCATCGGAAGTCATCTCCCTCTTGAAGCGCGCGACCACCCAGATCACCTTGTGGCGAGGTGCACCAGATCACTAGAGGCAGAGAGGAGTTGTCTCTGAAGCTGTTGATGACACGCACGTCGTATTCCGCACCCAGTGACAAAGTATGTGGCTGAAGCATAGACGTCAAGATGATGATTGATGAGATGATGATAAGAAGAAGAAGGAACTTTTTCATAGATTTCATTTTTATATTTTCTTCTAAATGATGGAAAGGTTCAAGTTTTGTTTTTGTTTCTTCTTCTTAGGGAAAGCTATTTATAAGAGGATTTTGTATCATATACGGGAGACTAGACAACGATAATGTGTATCACACAAATATATGCTTCTATTCTGAAATCTCATAGTAATTTGCTCTTTTTATTAAAACATATCTCACAGTAATTATATGTAGATTTTCATGTGCATTGAATTAATATAAGATTTTACAGGTTAAATAGAAACAAACTATAATGTCAAATTTTATGTTAAAAAAAAATTATGTTAAAAGAAAAAATGGAAACAGTACTATAAATACTTTTCAAAATATGGCAGAACCATAAATACAAATATTAATTTAATCTAGAAAAGAACGCATGATAATAAGAGGAAACAAATTTCAAAGATCAACTTAAAAATCATTATATATAGTATATATACTATATATATCCTATATAGGGATATTTCATGACAAACTAGGCATGCATGCTATGATGTCATGCTGATATGAGATTCCAAATTTCTTAAACTAACTTTTTATTCCACGTATAATGGTCATTTTTTGTCGACATATTTATATCTTTTACGAATTCGTATATTCGCACCAATTCTAAGAAGTTAGGGCACCGATAGCGGTTGATTTTTAAGAATAGTACGAGATTTTTATCGGCGTATTAAAAGTGCGAAATTGATTTATGTTTCTCAACAAATTAATTAAGTAAAACTAAAATTATAAATACTTTAAATATTTTAATTTTCAATGTGCATAATTTTTGTTGTCGACGTATAAATAGAAAAATAGAATTAGTTAAAAAAACCGTATAAATAGAAAAATATTTACATATTGACTAGTCTATTATTATTATTATTATTATTTTTTTTTGTTTTTTTTTGGTAAAATATGTTATGTTATCATATTGTAACTGTTTTATTATAGGGTATTTTGCAAAATTGACTTAAAATTTAAAGTTAAATGCAAAATTAATTCATCATTTTTTTAAAACTTTCATTTGCCTTATTCACCCTAGATTTTCGAGTTATTCACAAAAATGCCATTGCTTTTTTTTTACTCCATCATCCTCATCTTCACCAAATATTTACAATATTGCCATTGCCATCAATCCTTCAACTACCATGAACAACTAATTTGAAGGTCTTTATGGCAAAAAAAAAATGATTTTTTCTCTTACTATCTCATTTGTTGTGCACTCAAACCACATCTCTTTCATTTTCTTTAAAAATTCATCCAGAAAAACCAAGATTTTTATTCCAAACTTTGTAATGTTCATAGAGACGTCGAACCACATGTATCTTGGTCATTAACGGATTGGTAGCTTGAGTATTGAAGTTTTGTGTGCTTGGAGAAGCCTAGGCAAGTCATCTGACGGTCAAAGGTATGAAATCGATATTGTTTTTCAGATCTGTTTGCGAAGAAAATTTCTATAGAAGTCTTCTGGTCAATGCATAGGTTAGTTTTGTAATTGACCTTTTGCGTGTTTTGACTAAAAGACTTCCCTATATGTCTTTTAAATTTCCTTTGATTACAAAAATAAACAAGAAGAACCGAGAAGACTTCTCTACAAGTCTTCTCGGATAAACAAGTTGGTTTTGCAATTGACAAAAAATTTGTCAGAAATTTGACTTCTGTAGAAGACTTTTTTAGAAGTCTTCCTACGGAAGACTTCTAGGGAAGTCTCTTCAGCGTCGCCAAAAGTCTGCCTCATTACTTTTGCAATTGATAATTAATAGCAAATATTAAATATTAATGAGAAGACTTCTCGAGAAGTTTTCTCGCGGAAGACTGCTTGAGAAGTCTTCTCGCGGAAGACTGCTTGAGAAGTCTTCTCAAGTTTTATTTCGGGTTTCTGGTTAAACATTTGGTAACAAGAGAAGACTTCTTAAGAAGTCTTCTGCCAGAAGACTTCTCGAGAAGTCTTCTCATTAATATTTAATGTTTTGCTATTATTTCTCAATTGCAAAAGTAACCCATGCAGACTTCTGACGACGCTGAGAAGAGTTCATGTTATGAAAAGAAGAGTTCCCTAGAATTCTTACGCTAGAAGACTTCTAGAAGTGAAATTTCTGACAAATTTCAGTCAATTGCAAAACCAACATGTTTATCCGAGAAGTCATCTAGAGAAGTGTTCTCTGGGAATTTCAAGATTTTTCAAATTTAAAAGTAAGTCAGTATTTACAAAGGAAGACTTCTCAAGATGTCTTCTGTAGAGTAGACTTCCAGAGAAGTCTTCCTTCGTAAATTTGAAATTGCAAAAATGACCTAAACGGAAGACTTCTTAAGAAGTCTTTTACGTAAATCTTTATTAAACTTCAATTTTCTCAAAACTCAAAATGAATTTTTAGTATTTTCTTGTTAATTAATGAGTATTAGTCGATATTGGGGCTAATGAGTGAAATTCATAACTAAAATGATGATAATTATGAGGTTACAAACTTTTTATGTTTATTAATGTTCCTAGCTAAACGTAGAAGACTTCTTAAGTCGTCCGTAAGAAGACTTACGGAAGACTTCTTAAGAAGTCTTCTCCGTACTTTTTTTAATATGATGTTCTATGTTTGTTAATGTGTTTTAATATGATTTTTCGCAGATGATGCTTCAGTTACCTTTTGTTTACGGAGAATGGTTGGTGAAAGATAATTCTTGGGATTTTGTGGTTGATAATGTCAAAGGAGCGAGAATGTTCTTTTTGAGTGATGGTTCTACACATGATGAACTTGTTGAAATGGTTGTAGAAGATTTTAACATGGACAAGAACGCAGAGGTTGTGGATTTAACTTACTTGTTACCAGACGCACTAATGCAACAAATAGCTCATGATACTCCTATTCATGTTACAAGTGATAGACAAGTTCATAACTTGATCAAGATAAGTAAAACACATGTTGTACGTCTTTGTGTATCAGGCCGAGGCAAGATGAGGAATGTTAATGATGTCAATGCTGAAGGAAACCTAGCTGGTGAAGGAGAAGAAGAAAATGGAGGGGAAGAAGAAAATGAAGTGGAAGATGACGATAATTTGCCTCAAGATATAAATGATGAGGAGGAGAAGTATGTTGTTGAAGTGGATGATGAGTTTGGAGATTACAGCGAGTATGGAAGAGTTAAGGATGAGGAAGAGGAAGAAGATATATGTTTTGAGAATTTCAAAGAGACATTTGCTAATGAAGGAGCAAGCTCGAATGGGATAGTTAACAACAATATTTATGTCAACCAGAGTTTTATCAGTAAAGCGACATTGGTTTCAGAGTTGCGGTTGATAGAAGTGAAGCATAAATTCTCCTTCAAAAACATACAAGACCACTAAAACTCTTGTAGCAAAATGTCGTGTTCCTGGGTGCAAATGGAAGCTTAGAGCGAATGTGAAACATGGAACAAACACATTTTGGGTAACAAAGTATTTGAAGACTCATACATGTTTTGTGTCTGAACGACGGGCTCACCAGAAACATTTTATTGCGAAGTATGTTGGTCAGCTTTTCATAGATCGCGTTGGAATCATTAATGGGTTAAATCCGAAGCATATCCAAGATGCAATGAGAAACATTTTTGGCATGAGTCTAGATTATACCACTTTATACAGAGCATTGTTACATGCTCAAAAATTGGTAAGAGGATTAGCAGAAGAAGGGTATGAGAGGCTGCCTTCATATTTGGAGCAAATCACGCTAGCAAATCAGGGCTGAGAATAGATTTAAGTATCTACTTATATCATTTAGAGCTTTTATTGATGGTTTTCAGTATCAGAGAAGGGTCATTGTGGTGGATGGGACTCACCTAAGTGGGAAGTATGAAGGTGTTATGTTAGTTGCAGCTGCACAAGATGATAATTTTCAGATATTTTCATTGGCTTTTGGAATCGTAGATATAGAAGATGATGCTGCTTGGGAATGATTTTTCACACAACTGAGGAGTTGTGTATCTGATCAGCATGCTTTGTTGATAGTCTCCGACCAGCACCCAACTATTAAAAGTTCGTGTGATAAGGTGTTTTCTTGGGCAATCCGAGGAATATGTTATTATCACCTACAACAGAACATTGTCCAAAAGTATAAAGGGAATCATCTATTGTACTTGGTTAAAGGCGCTGCATATGCTCATACACTCTTCGACTTTAACCACTACATGGAGGAGATCCGGAGTGCTAACCTGGTACTGGCAACATATTTGGAGGAAGCAGACGTGAGACTATGGTCACGGGTTCATTGTCATGGAGAAAGGTACAATATAAAAACGAGCAACATAGCTGAATCTATTAACTCCGCTCTCAAGAGAGCAAGAGGATTTCCCATAGTGTTTCTTTTGGAGTTTATAAGGGAAAAGTTGGGAAGGTGGTATTGGAAAAGGCGAGAAGATGCTCTGAATCTCACAACTGAACATAGTTGGGGAGTTGAATACTTATTGGCAATTCGTGAGGAGTTAGCGGATAAGATGACTGTCCAACCAATTGATGGATGTCGATTCTTTGTGGCAGGTGGCAAACATGACTGTGTTGTTGATTTGGAGCATATTAAGTGTGATTGTGGTGTCTATGGAATCGAGAAAATACTTTGCTCGCATGCTATAGCAGCTTGAACCTTTGCTAATTGACATATTGCAACACTTGTGTGCCCCCTATATGTGAGGGAATATTTTTATGCAGGATACTCACAGAATATATCCTTGTGGTGGAGAATTTTAGTCCCTGAACTTTTTTTCCTCCAAATGTAAAGCGTGGTCCAGGGCTACAATAGAAATCAAGATGGAAATCTTGGTTGGAGCTATCTAGGATGAGAGGACACAAACCGCGGAAGCTACAAAAGGATTATAGCTGCTCAAATTGCAGACAACCTGGTCATACACGTCCAAATTGTCTAAATATCGATAACTAATCTTCTCGGAAATCTGCTGGGAAGTCCTCTGTAAGTCTTCTGGACATCTTCTGTAAGTCTTCCGTAAATCTTCTGTAAGTCTTCCAGAGGATGTCTTCTTGAAATTTTCTACAATTCTTGTGGAAGTCTTTGCTAAGTCTTTTCGATGTCTTCCGGATGATGTCTTCTTGAAGTCTTCGGTAAGTCTTATGGATGTCTTCTGTAAGTCTTCCGGATGTCTTCTGTAAGTCTTCCGGAAAATGTCTTCTTGAAGTCTTCTGGAAGTCTTCGGTAAGTCGTCTGAATGTCTTCTAACTATCTATCTTATGTCTTGTGCACTTATGTCTTATGTCTTGTGAACTTATGTCTTATAAACTTATCTTATGTCTTATGTCTTATGTCTTATGTCTTATGTATAGTTGTACAAAAGATCAGTGTCCTACCCTGTTAATGTATTTTAAGGTTACAAAAGCATCAAACAAAAATTACACATTCAATCGTACATATCCAAGCCCTCAATACCGGTTTCTGTCTCATTGTTACCAGGGGTCTCATCAAATAGCTCCGTAGCCATCTTCTCCCTAATACTCTTGATGTTCTTATCAGAAAAGGCAGAAGGAAATGATTCCATTCCTAGAGCATGACACTCAATGTACTTCAAGGTGAACACACCACAATCACCAGCACGACACTAAGGTACTCCGGCAGTCACTCTCGCATATGTGAATGACTCTAGTGTGTATTCGACTCGCTCTTCGACGGAGGCATCACATTCAACAAGCAAATAAGATATCACCTTGGCAAAATGCTCCATTAACTCGGCGAGTTGAGCATGTCTAACATGGGAAATAATGTTGTCCCAGATGATGATGATGTATCTGCTTGGAATGGACACCCAAATAGCAATCCAATGATTGTTCTCGAAGTTCACTGGCTCATAAATATCATCCACCTCCGATCCCCAAACTTTCTTTGTTTGGCAAAATCCCCTATATATTAAAGGAGAAGCACTTTTAAAACTTACCTTAATGTTCATTCACAAGGTCTGTGACGTGTCTTCACGAGAAGCTTTTATTTTGAAAAACGCTGATGTGTCGAGTGGAGAACGTTTCTCCTAAAAGAATTAACTTTAATGCAAACTAATACATTCCTTTTTAATAAATCTCTGCGTAACAATTAATGCGTTCACACATTAATTTTCCTAATTCTACCGCATACAATTTAATGTGTTCACACATTATTTTTTTAATCAAATTATTTTTAGTTTCTGTATTTTTAGCTTTCGTATTAGTGAATTGAAGTTCTCTTCGTGCAAATACTGAATAATATCATTGTTGAAAGAAAAACTAGAAAATCATTAAGATTCACATCAACTAAAATGTTGGAATAAGAATTGTTTTAAAAATTGAAAGTTTCGTACCTTACCAAATTTTGCTATTATTGAGGTTTCTGTAAAGAAATTAAGGTGAAAAAAAACTACACACAAATTCAGATCTTTATTTCATTCAAGTATTATTTTTCTTTTCAGAGTTTTCGTATCAAATCAAGAATTAGAAACATAATCAGATTGGTAAAAAAAACAGAAAACAAAAAAGCTTTAAAAGAAAAGAAATTCGCAAAATCGACTGGAAAACATAATTCATGTGCCGAATGAACAGATCACATATTTTTGACGCAACTCTAAACTTTTTCGCTCAATTATATCATTTTTATTATATTAACCAAGAATTTTTATAAGAAAGTACACGTTATTGATTATAGATTACGTCAATTTTGCAACATGCCCACCTATATTGGCATGACGTCCCACCATTTTTATTAATATTCTTTAAGTATGATCTATTAATTATTTATGTAAAATAAACCTAAAATAAATGTAATTCATTTATTTTATTTTGTTTTATATTAGTAGAAAAAAATAAATTTGAGTAAAATATATGGATTTGAAGAACCGAACTTGATTTGAAAGTAATACTAAATATATACTAAAATTGATTAGCTACTTAAACATATCTAAATTTTTGATATTTGTATAACGAGACCCAAATCTAATTCAACCTAAAATATTTTATATATTGAAAATATCTAAATTACAATTACAAACTTAAATATATTAATTATTTTAAATCTTATATCTAATACATATGAAAACATATATATATATTATTGATATAATTACAAGTAAATATCTATAATAACAAAGAAATGTTAAAAATATTGAAAATATCTATATGTTTTCCATCTAAATATTTAAATGAACTAATTTTTATGTTCACATTATTCTAATTTATATATTTTATGTTATTTTTATTTCCTGATTTTTAGGACTTAAGTATATTTAGATTTCGTTAAAAAAATTACATAATTAAAATGGGTATCCAAACTCACACCGAATCAGCAATGATTCGAACAAACTCTAAACCACATTCAAACTTAAATTTTAAATATCCGGATCAGATTTAAAATTCAAATTCCAAAAAGTCAAAATTTGAATAGACCAACTAAATCCGTACAATATCTGAATTCCATCCTTAGGAAAGCTATACGACAAATCTTTCAATATAATGTAAAATAAATAATCTAATCAACTGTTTAGCTCCGCGCACGACGCTACCTAGTTTGGGTAGTAAACCTGCATAATAATCCCAACTGGCGGCAGGGAGCCACGTTCCTAACCCGTTTATATCGGGCTCTGACCTCTTAAACTTCGGGTACTTAAACGTCCACATCCTACTAAACACATGATCAAGAAAGCAAAGAATATTGGTCCTAAAATGCTTTGGATTCTCTGGAACCGCTGCCTTGGTAAATTGATAAAACCATCCATATGCTGCATTGAAAACATAACAAGTCAGAAGACTTCAAGAAGACATAACAAGTCAGAATACTTCAAGAAGACATCCTCCGGAAGACTTACAGAAGACTTCCAGAAGACTTACTGAAGACTTCAAGAAGACATCCTCCGGAACACTTACAAAATACTTTCATAAGACTTCCAGAAGACTTCTAGAAGACATACTCCGGAAGACTTCCAGAAGACATCCTCCGGAAGACTTACAGAAGACATCCAGAAGACTTCAAGAAGACTTATAGAAGACTTCCAGAAGACTTACAAAAGACTTCGAACTCAATGAGTAAAAACCTCACCGGCTCTGAACCAATGAGACTCCAAAGCTCGTACTTCTTTTTGACATCAAGCTGAAAACAGAGCATAAAGTGAACCAGCGTAGACACCCAACCAAAGTTCAACTCCCAAAACTTTATGAAGTCTCCCAACATAGAGTTCCTCAGCTTCTCCCATTCATCATCATGGAGAGCATCCTTTATAGCAGAAAGTAATTTGGGTCATCGGTATGATATCCAATGCTCTTCAATGGAATGGGCTCTTCCCCTAGGGTGAACAACCTCTTCGGGAGTTTTGGTAATTCCATTTTATAGCCTGCACATAATGACAAAACAACATCTCAAACATAAAACAAACACACCAAGAGTTCTATACTAACATCCAGACTCTGGAAGACTTCAGAAGACTTATGGAAGACTTACCGAAGACTTTCGAAAGACTTACCGAAGACTTACCGAACACTTCATGGAAGACTTACGGAAGACTTCATGGAAGACTTCCGGATGGCTTCCATGAAGTCTTCCGGGTGGCTTCCATGAAGTCTTCCGGATGACTTCCATGAAGTCTTCCGGATGACTACCATGAACACTTACAGATGACTTCCGTGAAGACTTACGGATGATTTCCATGAAAACTTACGGCAGACTTCCGGGAGACTTACAGACAAATGGGTCAACTTGAGGTCAGAAAGGAAAGAAATAGAGGAAGAAGTCACGGGGAGAAACGAACGGTTTCAGATCTGAAATAAAGAGCAACCGGTTAGTTTAATCTACTATAATACACTTGGGTGATGAAGGAGATACAAGATTGACCGGAAAAAACAAGATTACATGGAGTGAAAACGACGGAGAAGAAATTCGTCAGAAATAGTCACAGTAATCGCCTTAGAAGAGGAGGCTAGGGTTTTCACCAACCTTTTTTCTTTCTGAAACACCGAAAAATTAAAAAAAAAGTGAAAAATACTATTTCTATGTACGGTAAATTATCAGGTTAGGTTAAATATATTTTGTTTTTTTCCGGTTAATTTCAAATTGAAGGTAAATTAAGTTCGAGTTTGGTTTGGAAGAATTCTTGAGAAGTCTTCTCGGAGTCTTCCAGGAAGTCTTCCAGCAGTTAGAAGACTTCTCGAGATGTCTTCTCAAAGTCTTCCGGGAAGTCTTCCAGTTCGGAGTCTTCAGGGAAGTCTTTCAGGAGTTAGAAGACATCCCAGGAAGTCTTCTGGAAGTCTTCTGAAACCTTAAATCAATTAACTAACCCAAAAGAACACTTCCTTAAACATAAAATAAACTTAGAAAGTGTTTAAAATCATCTTATTATAGGATCACTAATACATATTCGTCAAATTCAAAAAATAAAAAGTTAAAAAGATAAGATTTCAAAATCTACGCCTAAAACTACCTACAATACTATAACATATGTTACTAAACCCTAAACCAATGAATATCATGACTCATTCTACATTAAGTGATTTAGGTTGAAAACAATTCAATTTTACTTGATATTAATTTACATCATTTACAAATGTTTATGGTTACATGATTTCTATTTTCCCCCATATAAATATTTTTATAAATTATTTTTAAGATTTATTGTTTGAGAAGACTTTTAGAAAAAGTTTCCGAAGAATACCCACAGTGAAGTCTTCTCAGAGAAGACTTCTGGAAGACTTTTGGAAGACTACTGGAAGACTCACGGAAGACTTCGCCATTAGGCGTGAATTAGAATTTCACTGAAATTCAAGCGGAAAAATTGTAGAGTTTTCTATGAAGTCTTTTACTGCATTATATGTTAGAAGACTTCCCGGGAAGTCTTCTATAAGTCTTTTGAAACCCTAAAATCAATTAACTAACCAAAAAACACTTCCTTAAACATAAAAAAACTTAGAAAGTGTTTAAAATCATCTTATTAGAGGATCACTAACACATATTCGTCAAATTCAAAAAAATAAAAAGTTAAAAAGATAAGATTTTAAAATCTACGCCTAAAACTACCTACAATACTATAACATATGTTACTAAGCCCTAAAGCAATGAATATCATGACTCATTCTACATTAAATCATCTAGGTTAAAAATTATTCAATTTTAGTTGATATAAATCTACATCATTTACAAATGTTTGTGGTTATATGATTTTTATTTTCTCCCATATAATTTTTTTTATAAATTTTATAAATTATTTTTAAGATTTATTGTTCTAGAAGACTTTTAGAGAAGTCTTCCGAAGAATACCTACAGTGAAGTCTTCTCAGAGAAGACTTTCGGAAGACTCACGGAAGACTTCGCCATTAGGCGGAAATTAGAATTTCACTGAAATTCAAGAGGGAAAATTGTAGAGTTTTCTATGAAATCTTCCATGAAGTCTTTTACTGCATTATATGTTAGAAGACTTCCCGGGAAGTCTTCTGTAAGTCTTCCGAAACCCTAAAATAAATTAACTAACCAAAAAACACTTCCTTAAACATAAAATAAAATTAGAAAGTGTTTAAAATCATCTTATTAGAGGATCACTAACACATATTTTTCAAATTCAAAAAATAAAAAGTTAAAAGATAAGATTTCAAAATCTACGCCTAAAACTATTTACAATACTATAACATATGTTACTAAACCTAAACCAATGAATATCATGACTTATTCTACATTAAATAATCTATGTTGAAAATAATTCAATTTTAGTTGATATAAATTTACATCATTTACAAAAGTTTTTTGGTTACATGATTTATATTTTCCCCCATATAAATATTTTTTATAAATTTTATAAATTATTTTTAAGATTTATGGTTTGAGAAGACTTCTAGAGAAGTATTCCGTAGAAGACTTACTCACGCGAAAAGGTTATTATGCTAAAATTGAGTAAAGTTTTTTTTTGTTTGCTCACAAGAAGTTTGTTGTATTTTCAATAACGTTTTGAGTTACTTTTGCGTTTGATTAAATTTAGAATACACTTTTGCACTTGAAATTAAGTTTTGAGTCATTTTAGCAATTTCTCCTAATACGTAGACTTAAAAAGTTCTAAACCCGTTAATCTAAGACAATTTATAACAAAGAGAATACCTATTTACGGCTAAGTCTCTCTAAGCATCATTTTTCTTTTGCGGTGCAAAATTTCTAAAACAATATAAGAAACAAAAACTTTAAAAAAAAGCAGCACAAGCACTTAGGTTTTTTCATTGCATTTCTCAACAACTAAAATAATTTCAATGTTTGGGATAGGAAGGGCTGTGCCTGACATTTGCCAGACTATAAGCGAGAAAGGAAAATTAACCCCCTAACTTAGTGTAAACTAAACAGCAGACTACGCATTTAAATTCACGTGGCTAATAATGAAACTCGCTATCAAATACTTACACCATCTCGGCTATCTAATTATTTGGAAAATTAGTCTTATATTTTTTTTTAACTTATTAATCTTTAAACATATGTTTGATTAGCCGATATTCTGACACAGCCTCGGAGATAGATTGTGTTATGCATTTGTAGTATGAATACCATTGTAGGGTAACCGGTAAGGACTATGCTCTGTGTACGCTTCACATCTAAAATAAACAAAATCAATCACTTGGCGATAAATACGCAATCATTACTGTCTCCAAATATTTGGATCGCTCATGCTTCCCATACACCAGTCAAAATCAAAATCTATAGCGTAAGGAGATTAGAGTTCAGCAATAAAGAAATTAGCTTGTAAGAAAGTTCAATACCTATCAATAACAGGGTCACCTCGCGATTCTTCTAGAGAATAAATATTCCTTGATGAGTATAATGGTAAGATAAATATCAATTAAACAATCATATACTTTATGTCTTTCAAGCATAGACCAGATCGTTATGAGGATATAATTTTGTTCTATGTGCTCTCTTCTCTTCTCTGATTTTTTTTCTTTTTCTTAAATTAAATTGTCAATTTTGATACTTACTCTTTAACTAGGTAAGTAGTTTTGGTACCACATTTTTAATAATACTCACTCTTCAGAGGTATGTTTTAAAGTCTTATTGTGTGTTTTTTTTCTAAATAAATTTTCAATAAAAAGTTACCAGTTTTTGGAAAAGCATCAATGAGCATCATCATCTCGTATGTAAGCTCCTGCTCATGTTCAATTCTTTCCAGAGCCAACAATACCTGAAACATTTTCAAAATAGTGTTAGCACGACCCATGAACATGTCAAAGCTTCTAATGAAATCACACAACAATGTGAAGTAAACTACACTTGCAATTCCATTGACTGTACCTCTTTGAGTCTTTTGGCGTCGAAGGATGGGCTCCTCTAAAGCTGGAGCATCATGAATATTGCTCGGGTCTTGAAAATCTGTATCCAAATCAGATGCAAATTCTCTATTGACAGTACCTGTGGCCGGATTTCTTAAGTCTCCAAATCTACCCGGAACTCGAGATGAACTCCTCCAAATTCCTTTCCACTTGAGGAGGCACAAAACCAAGTTAAATCTGCAACACAAAAATGTGTGCCCTAATGATTTATACACAATGCCACTCTTTCTCAAGGAAATCAATCTTTTCCTCCTCTCATAGCAAGAGAATCAGCAGCGACCATGACACCTTCTTTAAAGATAAACGCGAGTGTGGTTGTTTTTTTCGCAGACTTCACCATCTGTACAGCTCATTCTGAAACCCATCAAACTGAAATACACACAAAATTCAAAATCAACCACCCACACTGCTTAGCGTTTGAACACAAAAGAATTTCATCGAAAAGATAAACTCACTATCTATTCAGATCAAAAGAGAGACTGGAGATTCTAGAAGCCGGAAAACCGAATCGATATAAATGAATTAATAAAAGTGATATTTACAGGAAATAAATGAATCGAAATGAAACCAAACCCAATACAAAAACGTTTTAGAAAACAGACCGTGGACGCGAGATAATTTTTTTTCCTTAACTCTTAATATTCACCAATTTTCCTTAACTCTTAATATTCGCCTGTAAGTGCGAAGAATTATACGAAATAGAGCCCATGATACAACTACGATGGATAGTAACACGACACTCGTGAATTATCCTATCGAACTATAGAACTACAAATACTCTCTAGATTTATGTTGGGAGAATTATTGCTTGTGTTGTTGATGTGAAAAGTGTGTAAATGAGAGAAGAGAAGCGAGTTTTTAAAGAAGAGAAGAAGATCAGATTTCGTAACTTTTACACATTTTAAGCGAAAATATCTCGAAAATCTCGGGAGTGGAAGCTGAGAAACTTTCTACGCAAGTTTTTTTTTCTTTTTTTTACTCGTTTTTATCTTTCAGACGAACTACACGCTGTTTACACACAAATGTCATGCTGTTTTTTTATGTAAAAATGGGCCAAAATGTAAGGCTTAATTCACTACAAGAAAACAATTACTTAGCGATGGCAGATTTCGTGGCTATTTCCTCGTAAAAGAGGGTTTACGAGGAAATAACCACAAAAGGGTAAACCTCGTGCCACGTTCGTCGTAAAGACAATTTCCTCGCTAAATTCACGTAAAGTTTACGAGGAAACCTTTCCTCCTAAAGTCGGGCCTAAATTTCCTCGTAAAAGCCACGCACAATACACGCTAACTTTTCCTCGCTAAATACACGTAAATGTTTCCTCGTAAAATACTTGCTAAACTTTCCTCGTTAAATCCACGTAAAATACTCCTCGTAAGTGTCTCGCTAGATTTCGTCGTAATAGCCACGTAAAAAATTCCACGTAAATCCCACGGTAGTTTCTGAAGTTAATTCCTCGTAAAATTAACAAGTAATTAACTTCTAAATTTATTTTTCCCTGCATTGATAATTTTATTAAATATAATAAAATATTTTATTGAAATAAAATTAAGTTAATAAAATAGAACAAAAATGTTTTATAAATTTTTAAGTTTTATACAATTTATATTACAACAAAAGGAAACAAGATCTATGGGTTCTGGGAGTCGTCATTCCTTCTGTCCATCTCGTTCTGGAGGTCTGTGTCTAGAATGCCCAATTGTCTCCGTCTCGTTGCTAACATTAGCTCTAATTGCGGATTTCCAGCGGCTAGAACGTCCAGGAAACTCTCGAGTGAACCCATTTGCGCTTGCATCGCGTGTAACTCCGCACGCAGCTGAGCAGTTTCATCTTCCCGTCGCTGAGCATAAGACCATGTCGCTCTTGGGACATCATTAACGGAACCAATCCACAATCTACGTCCCTTTTTCTTAGGGACGACCTTTTAAAAAAATAAAAACTAATGTTAGCCAATAATAAAAAGAAAAGATATTAATGAATAATAAGGAAACAATTATACCTCCTCGTAAATCTCATCCACTTGAGCTGTGGATAATATAACGGGTGTCCCATCGGCGGACTGCTGGGTCAGCTGGGTTTGGCGCTCTTCAACCCGAGCAACAACATCGTTGTAGATTTGCTCGGATCTAGGATCTACAAATTTCCCAGCCTTGTTCTTGTGGGTTCTCTCGTAAAGTTCCTTAAGAGAGGGTAGAACTCCCGTCTCTTTAGCCTAATTTTTTTTAAAAAATAATTAATCAATTAAAATATATATAATAAAAAATGAATAAATTTAAATATTTACCATTTGTAGACGGACACCGGCGTGTAGTGTTTGACCTGAAGAGTGAAGCATGGGCAAGGTGCCATGCTCATCTCTCGTTAGACGGGAAGAGGAGCAGCTGTTGGAGACTCTAATTGAGGATGGCAAATTCCAATAACGTATGAGGCCATCCCACACCTCCGTTGTGAGCTCAGCGGGCTTCCCGTGCTCATAACCGTCAACCAAATAATCGTCCTTCCAGTTAGACTCCGTGTCCAACAATCGCTCTTTTGCTCTTTTGATAAAAGCTTCCTTCACGTCCTCGTTCACTCCTATGGACCAACGCCATTTTTGATGTAAACCAAATTAAAAAGTATTAACATTAATCTAAAAATATTTTAAAAATTGTAATAACAAAAAATAAAATTAATAGTTACCGCGAACATTTTGAACCACGTCTTTCGGACGTGGTTCGGCGTCGTTTTTCAGTTCGGATGTGCGGCGGGAAAATAACCTTTGATCACCTCGGTTACGGTCCGAGCGACACGACTATCGGCCCCAAACCTGAATAGAACAAAAACAAATTAACATTATTAAATACTTGAATGTTGCTATAAATAAAAAATATATTTAAACATGAAACGTACCAATAAGTGCCTTCCTTTCGGTCGGGGTCTAGGACTGGTAAACCTTCCCTGCCTAGCTGAGCAAGAAGGTCCTCGACGGTGTACGTAGCATAAGGAGCCGTCGGCGGCACGAGCAAGTTGGGGTGAACTTCAGCCGCATCAGGAGGAGGAGGAGGAGGAGGAGGCCACTGTGAGACTCTCTGAAAAGACTGAGTCTCGGGGACATTATCGGAAACCAAACCGGGAGATGAAGATGATTCGGCTATATGAGTACCAGGCCCGGTAAACAAGTCTCTGTAATGAGTCGTCGATTTCTTAAGCTTATTAGCTCTAACCATCTACAAAAAAAAATTAATTCAACATATTAATAAAAAATATAAATATATATATTACTAACCATCTAAAAACATAAATATATTACTAACCACCTAATAAACTAAATTCTCTAAACTAACCACCTAAACTAATCCTAAACTAATTACCTAAACTATCTAGAGAGGAAGTAGAGAGGAATACCTAAAGGGGAGATAGAGAGGAAGTTGCTACGAATGAGAGAAATGTGGTGGCTCGAGTTTATATAGGCAATTATATTTCCTCGTAACAACCAAGTAAATTTACGAGGAAATAACCAGGCCCGTGTTTATTTTCTCAGAAATCCCAAGTAAATTTACGAGGAAATAACCAGACCCGTGTTTTTTTCCTCGTAAAGTCCACGTAAAGTTACCGAGGAAATAACCAGGCCCGTCTTTTTATTTACGAGGAAATTACCAGGCCCAGTCCACGAGGATTTTACGAGGAAATCTCTTACGAGGAAATAACCAGACCCGCGTTTTTGTTTTACGTTGAGTTTACGAGGAAACACTCTTACGTGGAAATAACCAGGTCCGTGTTTTCTCTTTACTTGGAAGTTACGAGGAAATGTTCCTCAATCCCTAAAACTTGAAACCCCAAACCCCAAACCCCAACTTCTATAACTTATAACATCAACCTCTACTTCTTCCTAAACCTCAAACCGAAACCCCAAACCGCAACATCATTTTCATAATCAAACAAAGTAAACACATTCATTAATCAAACAAAGTAAACATCGTTCGGATACATTATTATCGTTTTCATCATCACTAGAAACATCATCATCTCCATTAAACTCGTCTTCAACAACTTCGTATGTGTTATCGTCTTGAAAATCTTCATATTCACGATTATGCGGATCGATGAGAAGGATGGCATCAACTTGTTTATCAGGTTCCTCGAACCATTGGTGTGTTCTTCTTGTAAAGGTGGCTCCTCTCCAGCGATTATGCGTCCACGTGGTGTAACTTTGATAACAAATAACCAATTTATCCCCGAGGTTGTCATCCGAGGATATGGAACATAGCAAACTTGGTCTGCTTGGGAAGCTAATATGTAAGGCTCGAATTTGTTGTATCTACATCCACCGTTGACATCAACTACACCGAATTTGTTAACCCGAACACCTCTGTTGATGACGGGGTCGAACCAGTCACATTTGAATAGGACGCATTTCAGCTACAATAACCCTAGAAATTCAACTTCAATAATCTCCTGCAAGATCCCATAGAAATCTGTTTCGCCTTTCACACATATTCCATAATTACTTGTCGCACGTTGTCTACCATACTCATATGTATGAAAAGTATAGCCTCGTGTGAAATACATCGGTGATATGGTGACCTTTGCAACTGGACCTTGAACTAATTCGTGAAACCATGCGGGGTAATCTGAATCGTCATAATCAATCTGCAAAAATAAAAAGAACTTTGAAATTAATCATAGTAACAACGAACATTGAAAAATAAAGAGAACGTTGTAATACCTGCTTCCTTAACCACTTAATAAAGTGTTGATCTTTCCTTCTGTCTAACTCACTTGTGGATATATCCGGAATTGCTTCTTCGACTTGAGTAACAAATTGGCTGTACATTTTTTTGTTAATTAATCAATTCCAAACAAAACATATGTGTATGTAATTATAAGTTTACTTATAAATGTGTAACTACCTTTCAAAATAGTGAATCAATGCATGCTCGCAGTTGAGAAGAATATAAATGTGGGCACTATGGAGGTCTTCATCACTCGACCACCAAACCTCTTTCAATTTCCCACCAAATCTCCCAATTTGGCAAAAGATATTTGGAACAGCTTTTTCCAAATATGTCGGCACAACACCACCATCATCATATCTTCTTGTAGCTCGCTTCTGCGTACGTACTTTCGGTGCAAAGTAGTATGATGTGAAGTGTGATGTTTCTTCCGTCAAACTTCCGGCAACAATAGAACCTTCAACTCTTGCGAGGTTTTTAGCTTTTCCTTTCAAATATTTCATGGCCCGCTCATACTGATACACCCATCCGTAATGTACAGGTCCTCGAAGCAATGCCTCATACGGGATGTGGACGACTAGATGCTCCATGACGTCAAAAAATGTTGGCGGAAATATTTTCTCCAAGTTGCACAGTAAGATGAGAATGTTCTCATGAAGTTGTTCAACTTCATCCTCTTTAAGAGTACGGGTGCTCAGATCCCTGAAAAATGCTCCAATTCCTTGCATAATTCAAAATTTAAAACACATTAGTCATATTTTTATTTGTGTATATATATATAAGAAATATAATAAGCATATGTTTTTATATATATATATTACCTGCAAGGGCTTCATGTACATTTGTTGGCAGTAGCTCCGCAAATGCAAAGGGAAGTAATTGTTGCATAAAGACATGACAATTATGACTCTTCATCCCTGAGAACTTTTGACCTTTTTCAACACATCTCGAAAGATTTGAAACATACCCATCAGGGAACTTCACTTCGGATGCAACCCAGTTGAACAACACCGACTTTTTTTCTGATGACAATCTGAATATCTGAACTGAAACTTGTCCATTGCTTTTTATATGTAACTCACTTCTTGAAAAAATATCAGGTAAGTCCAACCTTGATTTGATATTTTCTTTCGTCTTTCCAGGGACATTCAATATTGTGTTCAAGATGTTCTCAAAAAAATTCTTCTCTATATGCATCACATCAATTTTGTGACGTAAAAGAAGATCCTTACAATATGGCAATTCCCAAAATATACTCTTTTGTGCCAGTTGTGTTGAACTCCGTAATAATCAGACATATTACTGGGAACATGGCAATTACCACCACGAGGAACGGTTTCTAGAGCATTGTAGTAATCGATTTGCGATTCGATTTGTTCTCCAGTTAAATATGGAGGAGGAGTGTCTCTCACAACCTTTTTGTGCCTGAACAATGTCTTTTTTATTCTATACGGATGGTGAATGGGAAGAAATCGATGGTGACAATCGAACTAACTTGTCTTCCTTCCATTCTTCAACTGTAACGCATCTGTCATTCCATTACAATATGGACAAGATAATCTCCTATGTGTAGTCCATCCAGACAACATCCCATATGCAGGAAAGTCACTTATCGTCCACAGAAGCATCACTTGCATCGTAAAATTAGTTTTCGTTGAACAATCATACGTCCTCACCCCTGTTGACCACAAATTTTTCAACTCTTTTATTAGTGGTTGTAGAAAAACATCGAGAGATCTTTTGGGATGCTTCGGACCAAGTATTAATATGGTCATGAATAGAAACTCTCTTCGCATGCACATCTCTGGTGGCAGGTTGTATGGCGTAAGAAAGACTGGCCACAATGAATATTGTCTGCCTGACATTCCAAATAGACTAAATTCATCTGTGCATAATCCAATATACACATTCCGGCTATTGCTAGCCAAATCTGGATGTACATTGTTAAAATGTTTCCAAGCTCTTGCATCTGAAGGATGAGTCATCTCACCCTCCGTCTGAGTATTCTCGGCATGCCATCTCATCCCTCCGGCAGTCTCCTCAGACTGGTACAATCTTTTCAATCTGTCTGTAAGTGGTAGGTACCACATCCTTTGGTAAGGTACCCTATTACGCCCTCGTCCTTGTGGTTTGAATCGTCGATTCTGCAATTCGTCTAACTTCTCATCATCTCCTTAGTAAATCATGCAATTTTTGATGCAAACGTCTATCATCTCCGAAGGCAACCCAAGACTATAAACCAATTTCTGAATCTCATAATAAGAATCAGCAGACACCTTGTCTTCCGGCAAATACTCTTTAAATAAGTCTGCCCAAGCATCCATGCAATTTTCAGGTAGATTGTGATCGGTTTTAATATTCATCATTCTAGCAGCCAACGACAATTTAGAGAGACCTTCTCTACAACCACTGTAAATTGTTTGATTCGCAGCATCTAACATTTCATAAAAAAATTTTGCATCTATGTTAGGTTCTTCATGAGCTTCATCATGAGCTACAAATGCATCACCTACCATATCATGAACCCTATCATAATCTACCATTTGTTCCTCCTGATGGTAACTATTTTCATTATGCAAATGATCAACCGCGGGTTCAACCTGAAAATTGCTATTACTACTGCTAGCTTTATTCCCTCAATTACTATAACCTTCTCCATGTTGAAACCAAATATAGTAATGTGGCGTGAAAACTCTATTTACTAAATGCTTCCAAACATTTTCTCGAGTGCTTAATTTTGAATTGTTGCATTTCCGACAAGGACATAACATCTTACCGCTTTCTTGCGCGAGCGGTGTAGAATCTGCTTGATGCATAAATGTCTCCAGCCCTTCGAGATATTCTTTCGTCACTCTCCCGTTACCATCTTTGTGTGTATATATCCACCTCCGCAACTCGAAAATATTTTCATCTCCGGACATTTTTTTCCTTTCACGCTTTCAATTGTTTCTCTCTTTTACGTTTTCAATTTTTGGGGTATCTTTCATTTCAAACTCAAACACCATATTTATAGGAAAATTTTGGAATTGGTAGATGACATTTTACCTCGAATTTACGAGGTAAGTTGGTAGGTATACACCCAAAACAAACACGTTTACAACTAAAAACCAGTAGGCCTCGTTGTTTTCTCGGTATATTGTTTCCTCGTAAAGTCCACGTAAGACTTAGACGTTTACGAGGAAACTCACTATGCCATGCAATATACTCGCTAAATGACGTCGATTTTACAAGGAAACCTATTTCTTGTTTATTAGCAAGGATTCTACGTGGTTTGGGGCTTTCCTCATAATGTCCTCATAAATGGCACGAAAATTTCGAGGTCCCTTTTTCCTCGTTAAATTTTGTAGTTAAAAAACTGTTTTCTTGTAGTGATTGAACCCAAAAGGCACATCTTGTAGTAGCCCTAGGGCCACATTCTCCCACCCTCACACCGAGACGACCGGACAGCCACCTCTCTCTCTAAACTTTTAAATAAGTGCAAGTGTGTGATCATATATATACATGTGAAAACACACTCACTTCTCCGATGTTGGACAATTCTTCTCTTCATATATGTCAACTGGGCCTAATACATATTAGCCCATTGTACATTTCTTTTCACATTTAATTGATGCAACAATCCCCCACATGAATAGAAATGACTCTAAAAATATGTAGACTAAATGCTGACTCGATAGACTCTAGTTATTATATTTAAACTAATCTTGACTAGACAGACTAACAGACTTATCGAGAGTGTTTGCAAAATAAAAAATCACTATGTTTGAGTTCGTGACATTTTTCAGCCTTGATCCACTCATAGTTAATATATGTCTAGGTTTACTTTACCCAGAGGTGAACATGATATCTCGAATCAACCGGTGTTTTATGTAAACCGAGACAACATGCATAACGCATCTTCATTTTCTCGTAAAACTTAATTCTGTATTGTGGCCCTGAACTATTCCTGGTTTTCATGAGTGAACTTAGAGAATATAATATTGCATTCATCTCCTAGAAACGGCCCCATTTCACACTCATTAGGTGATTGAGCATGAAAAGTATCGAGTAATACTCTGCTTTAGAAGCTATGGAATCATTAAAAACATATACTTATCCTTCTCACATTAGCACTTTTATTAATTTAGGAGCTGGGAAGAGACTACTTTGTCTCAAGGTGCTTTTAGTAGATTTTTTTTCCCCTTTGAACCTACGTCTTGGGGATCTCCAGTCATGATCGGTAAGGTTGCAGTCAAGCATCTTCATTCATTATAGGTTTTAAACCCATTCTTTTTGAAGATTTAGAAACAATATCTCGTGGCAAACCTTTAGTAAATGGATCCGCAAGGTTGTCAGCCGATTTGATGTAGATTGTTGTGATTACACCATTTGAGATAAGTTGTCAAATGATTTTATGTTGTCTTCTGATTTGACGAGATTTACCATTGTAGAGATTATTCTGAGCCCGAGCTATAGCTGATTGACTATCGAAGTGTATTCGTATAGCTAGCTCATGTTTCTCCCATATCTTCCAAAACATTTCTAAGCTATTCAGTTTCTTTTGATGCTTTTTCTAAGGCTATAAACTCAAATTCCATGGTGGATCTGGCGAACACTTTTTGTTTGGTAGATTTCCACAATATTGATGCTCCTCTAGTGTAAAGATGTATCCACTTATAGATTTTGAGTTTTTAGAATCTGATATCTAGTTAGCGTCACTTTATTCTTCTAAACTGCTGGTTATTTACCATAGAGAAGCCCAAATCTTTGGTGTAGCGCAAGTAATTGAATACTTCTTTACACCTTTCTAGTGTGTATGACCTGGATTACTTGTATGTCTACTAAGTACGTTTACTGCATGCACTAAATTTGGTTTAGTACAATTCGTTAAGTACATGAGACTTCCAATCACTCGTGCATACTCATTTTCTGAAACCGGTTCACCTCAATTCTTTGTCAAGTGCATTTGAGGATCAACAGAGTTTTTACCGTACTATTAGAGCAAAACATACGCAATTTTGGTATTTTGTAGTATATGCATTTATCACATTCATTAATTTTGAAACTATTTGACATCATTATATTGTGATTTTTTTCATGCCATTGTTTAGGAGCTTGTTTAAGCCCATAAAGTGACTTTACAAGTCGACATACTTTGTTTTCCTGTCCAGGAATAACAAAACCCTCAGGTTGTTTCATGTAAATTTCCTCTTATAAATTACCATTTAGAAAGGCGGTTTTTACATCCATTTGATGGAATCCTAGGTCTATTAAAGCTGCGATTGCTATCATTAGCCTTATTGATGTTATTCTTGCTATTGGAGAATACATGTCAAAATACTCAAGGCGTTCTTTTTGCCGGAATACTTGAACGACGAGCCTTGCTTTGTGCAAACCAGGTGTTCAACCAGGGTTTAGTTTTCATTTCATTGTCCATCTATTCTATAATGCTTTGCAGCCAGGTTTTTGTAAGCATAGAAACAATACATAAACCAGAGGCCAACCATATGCACCGATCAACCAGCCAAAGGAATAATCAGGACATGTGTTTAGTCAAAACTTCATATCTCACCAACAAGAAGGACTTTCACAACGGAACCAATTTTCATGGATTCTATACTCACTAAGGATTCCAGCTTAATTTGAATCATACCCAAAGGTACTCGGATTGGGAATATATGAATTTTTCAAACAAGGGGTTCTCCAGCCCGCACATATGCGAATACCCGACTTTGGAAGAATATTGAAGCCCCACAAAGATTCGGCCCGAGCCAAAACAAAATTTAGAAGTCAAAGGGAGCTACTTAGATTTCCAGGAAGCTCAGGATCACAAAATTAGTTCAAGGAAATTAGAAGTTATGCTCATTTTCTCAAACTCATTTTCTCAAAACTGTCCAAACCGAGCAGTTTATGGAAAGATTGGGATATCTTTCGGTTCAATCACTTACCAGCC
Source organism: Moricandia moricandioides (assembly GCA_905132885.1). NCBI lineage: Eukaryota > Viridiplantae > Streptophyta > Magnoliopsida > Brassicales > Brassicaceae > Moricandia > Moricandia moricandioides. The sequence continues at coordinate 24,573 of CAJHQQ010001004.1, read as the reverse complement.
AACCAATTCCGACCAGAAGACAATCTGATAAAACCAAGTCATCCAGGAGACATAATAAATGATCCAGAAGAGTTCTACATGTTCCTACCATGCACCAGCCATCATTGGATCAAGATGATCTTCATTAACTTCAACTTGCCTTATTTGGAGTCTTATGGCCTTATCTCCAACAGATCTTTTACAGACAATAAATAAGGTTCCCAAGATGCTTTCATATCCCCTTAAACCGTCCAGGTTCAAGGTTAATCAAGCTCCTTCTCCAAGCCAAAATCCCTACAATCACTCCAACGGCTAGTTTCCGATTTTGTGCTTTGTTTTTTGATTTGTTTCCTTTCTTCTATTTTTAGAATGTTAGGACCCTGGTCTCAGAGAATTATATAATATCCTAGACGTGCAATGTAAAGACCACCTTTCAATCCTAAGAAATAATCAGTTTGTTTGTTTTTATCAAGAGAGCCTTTGAATAAAAATCTTGTCTTTAGAGTTCTAAGTGTGGGAAGCATTAGATATCTATTGAGATCGTGGTCCTATAGGTTGTTAGTGAGATTCAACAGTCTTGAATAACAATGATTGAGCAAGTCAATTAACCCACCAGATTATGAGACAAAATCCTTGTCCAGCAATCTATCTTCCATCCATCGATCTTATCGGAGAGTGTTGAACAACTAGCCGGAAAGATCCCATCATCCATTCAACTGTCCATCAGCTTCCATCCGACAATATTCATCTTTATATCATTATTTCTCTGTTTGTTTCCATTGGTAAACTTCTCACGAATTTACCTTTGTTTTCAGGTTTATTTTATCATCCATCAACCGGAATTGAAAGAGAGTGTTGAACAACCAACTTTCATTTCTCCACCTTCCGCCAAATCAGTGGGAAACCCCCCTGATATTGCAAAAATGTAGTATCAGAGCTAAAATCTCCTAATCAGGTTGTCTTTATCCTTATTTCTTGTTGTTTCATTTCAAAAATCGAAAACCCATAAAAAACTGTTTTTTTTCTTGCATTTTGTGTTCTTGTTCATCATAAACTAAAAACAAGAAAAAGGAGACAAGTAATTTCGTGGTAGATATTTTAGGAATTCAAAATAGTTCATTTTTTAGTTTGCATTCATTCCCCCAGCTCCACTTGCCATTTTTGATTTTGTGCATTCATTTCAAAAAAAAAACAAATCTGCGTTTAATTATTTTCCTTTTCTTAGGTTACTAGCATATCATATTTATTTTATTTCATTCATATTGCATCCTAAAAGAAAAAAAAAAAGTGTCATTTCGTGCCCGCAAAAAAAGAAAATTAAGAGCATAGTTTATAGTTTATATCATTTGCATAATTTCTGTTTATTTGCATACCTTAATCTAAAACTAAAAAAACCAGTGTTGTTTTGCCTTCCATATTTCTTTCTATTTGTGTTTATTATCACATCATATAGTCTTCAATCCCAAAATAAAAAATCTTTTTTGCATATTTTATTTCATTTCGGTTCATTAGTTGCTTATTTCTCGGTTTAGATTAAGTTCGTTACTGCATTTGTTTTATTTTGGTTAGACCAGAACTTCCCATACCTTCACTTTCTCTTTGAGATTGTTTTCAGGAAGCAATTTTAGAGGAAGCACACAGCTAAACTCCAAGGGCCACAATGAACCAGCAGTTGGTAGCTCTGCAAGAGCTCAAAGATCAATTTCTCAGCTGGAGAAAAGGACAAGGCAAAAGGCCAACGACCAAAGAAAGGAGAAATTATATTTTGGAGATGCACCAGAGGCTGTCTATGTTGAGCCCAAACCACCAGATCCTTCTAGGATCAACCCACATCCGATTTCTAAAACTCTTGACCATCGTGTTGTTAAATCTCTGTTTGATTATAATGATGTTGCTGATAGAGTTCAACTCTTTGATTTTTCAGGGAAAAGAGGTTATCTAAGGTGGAAAAGAAACCTTGATGAGTGGATTTACTACAACAACATCCAGAAAAAGGAGAGGTTGTCTTATGCCATTGATCAACTTAGAGATGATGCCTTTAAATGGTGGATCCAAGAAGTGAATGATAAAAAATTAGAAGGAACCAACTATCAAAACGTGGACAGACCTTAAGGAAGTCATGAGGCATGAATTTGCACCAGATTTTAAAATTTCTGCAATCCAGGAACTATACCCAAGGAGGTATCCAACTCATGTTTCCAAAGATGCAAGAAGAGAAGTGCCAAAAGAAGGACAAAGAAGCTTGCCTTCACAAGGCAACATGCGGCCAAACCAATGCCACACCACTGGCGATTTATTAGACCAGAAGAGAGACATACCAGAGGCCATGGATAGGAGTAAAAGTGTTGGCCAAAACACTTTGGGCCGGACCAAAGCAAAACCAGAACCAACTACTATGCAAGTAAAGGCTAAGGTAAGTTCTACACTTGATGATATGGTTCATGACTCATGTATTACTTGTATGATGAACTTGTCTTTGTCCAAGAGTGTTATTACAGGTATTAAGGAGCCTATATCCCATGGATATGAAACCCCAGGAGCATGCCTTCCAATGGACCAGAAGGAAGCTTAATGCACAAAGCAATACATGTTTCCTAAGGAGGCCAATTCAAGGACATACATGATGTCCAATCCGACCAGAACAGTCCAAGGTAAGTCTTCTTATTCTAATTTTGAGGAGCAGGCTAGTTATTAATTTCATAGAAAAGAACACCTTGTTGTACCTTCTCCAGATGAGAAAGTATTGAAAGAAACTTCACAAGAAGATAAAACTGAATTATCTAAAATGAGTGATAGTTTATTTCAAACTGATTTATTGGTTCCCAATTCTAGTGTCATGCATTTGTCTTTGTCAAAAGGTCTTGTAACAGCACTGAGGCACAAAAACTCAAGGGAGTGGAACCACCAAACGTAGTCTTTGTGATGGACCAGAAGAAGTCTCAAGACATGGTGCCACTCAAGAAGCAAACCCAGTATTTAAAATGCCCTACCAAGGTAAGTCGATAACACAACCTTTTGATACTGGTACTGAAGTGTATGTTAATGGTACATAAGGGAAAAAGGAGTGTTCTAAACTCACTGAAGTCCCAAGGAAAGAACAGAGGTACGAGTTCAATCATGAGCCACACAACAAGTGGAAACCAAAAACTGAACAATGGATTATTCAAAATCCAAATCCTATGGTAAGTTTCATTTTTGGCCAGCATGTTCTTAATATTCACATGACAAGATTAATGCACTTGTCTTGTCCAAAAGAATGTGAAGCAGGTATAGGAAACCAAGGAGAGTACACGGCCAAAAGAAAAAGGGCACCACCCATAGTGTTACCAGATGCTGTCCAGAAACTAGGCCTAAGAGATGCTGAACCATTGTCATTCAAATTCAGCCTAGAAAGGTAAGTCTCTCTAATCTTAGAACGTTCTTATCACTTGATATGGCAGACACCATGCACTTGTCTTTGCCAAAAAGCTTTGATCCAGGAATAAGACAAGAAGGGAGACAAACCAACCGAGATTCAAAATTGCAAGAAAGGCAGCTAACCAACACAAGTTGTCCCAAGAAGAAAGTCACTCTTCAACTTGTGGAAGCTATCAAAGTAAGTCTGAAGCTTTCACATTCTTTTTATCAGTATCCAAACCCAAATATAATGCACTGTTTTGTCCAAAATGTTGAGATTATTTCAGGTTGCAAAGAAGAAAACTTCAAGGAAGTATGGTCAGAACCGGGGCCACTATAAGTGTGAAGGACCATCCATTCCAGAAGAGGTGCAATGACCATGTCCAGTGAAGAGGCGTGATCATTTCCTATCTCTTCAAAGAAGAGCCACCAGATGCATCATGCATCACCAAACCAAAATAATACCAAGGTAAGACTCTAAACTCCCAAAGGAGAATGAAATCTAACTTGTTCTATCTTGGTGAAGACCATACAGTTTAGAGGTCGAAACTTCTTGAAGGGGGAGGGAATGTTGTAACCACATAAACAGTACTTGAACCAGAGGCCAACCAGATGCACCAATCAACCAGCCAAAAAACTAATCATGACATGTGTTCAGTCAAAACGTCATATCTCACCAACAAGGACTTTCACAACGGAACCAATTTTCATGGATTTTATACTCTTGAAGGATTCCACCACAATTAGAATCATACCCAAAGGTAGTTGGATCAGGAATATATGAATTTTCAAACCAGAGGTTCTTCAGCCCGTCCATATGCGAATACCCGACTTTGGAAGAATATTTAAGCCAAACAAAGATCCGGCCCGACCCAAAAAAAATATAAGTAAAGGGGAGTTTTTTAGCTTTCCAGGAAGCCCAAAATCACAAGATTTGGTCAAGGAAATTAGAAGTTATGCTCATTTTCTCAAAACTGGTAAAACCGAGCAGTTTATGGAAAGATTGAGATATCTTTCGGTTCAATCACTTACCAGCCAACCAATTCCGACCAGAAGGCAAACTGATCATACCAAGTCATCCAGGAGACATAATCAATGATCCATAAGAGTTCTACATGTTCTTACCATGCACCAGCCAACATTGGATCAAGAGAATATTCATTAACTTCAACCTGCCTTATTTGGAGTCTTATGGCATTAATCTCCAAAAACTCTTTTCTATTCAAATGAGGCACGAAATCAGCACCTTCCAGACCATAAAGAAGGTTCCAAAGATGCTTTCTTATCCCCTTAAACCGTCCAAGTTCAAGGTTACTCAAGCTCCTTCTCCAAGCCAAAATCCTTACAATCACTCCAACGGCTAATTTTCGATTTTGTGCTTTGTTTTTTGATTTGTTTCCTTTCTTCTCTTTTTACAATGTTAGGACCCTGCTCTCTGAGAATTGTATAAGATCCTAGAATTGAAATGTAAAGACCACCTTTCAATCCTAAGAAATACTAATCAGTTTGATTGTTTTTATCAAAGAGAGCTTTTGAATAAAAATCTTTTCTTTAGAGTTCTAAGAAATAGTAATCAGTTTGTTTGTTGTTAGTGAGATTCAACAGCCTTGATGAAAACAAAATGAGAGAGTCAATCAATCCACCAGATTGAGAGAGTTAATCCTTATCAAGCAATCCATATTCCATCCATCGATGTTATCAGAGAGTGTTGAACAACCATTCAGAAATATCTCATCATATATTCAACCATCCATCATCTTCCATTCGACTATATTCATCTTTATCTCATTATTTCTCTGATTGTTATCATTGGTAAAATTCTCACGAATTTACCTTTGTTTTCAGATTCATTTTATCATCCATTAATAGGAATTGAAAGAGAGTGTTGAACAACCAACTTTCATTTCTTCACCTTCCACCAAATCAGTGGGCAACCCCCCTGATCTTGCAACGCAGGTGGTAAATCCGTTACGTACCATGTATAATTTTACATTATATAATCGAATTCACTTTTGAAAGCTTCGTTCCAAAAGGGAGTGTCCGGTGAAGACATGGCTTCTGGCAAAGTTTTTGGATCATTTTCTACTAAAAATGCTATTAAGAAATCTTTCACCAAAAGATTTTTCCTTTCGAGCTCTTTTACTCCTTATGGATTCATCTTTTTCATCTTCCGAAATATCATTTATAGAAATTTTGAAATTTGTCTCAATTCTGAGACATTGTCGTCGTCTCTTTCTTCTTGTGTTTATTTTGAACCTTATTTTTTCTTGCATGGAAAAATATTTTCGAAAAAGATGCATTTCTTGATCCCATTATTGTATTTTAATGAATATATGATATTTCAGAATTATATACCAAAAATTGATAGGCACTGTTATTATGTGCATATCCAATGAAGATGCAATCCATTGTTTTAGGTTCAACAGTGACCTTTTTTGGTGGCGGTACCGTAACTTTTACCAAGTACCCCCACACTTTGAGGTATTTATACGAAGGTAAATTACCTTTCCATAATTCATATGGAGTTTTTCCAGTTATTTTTTGTAGAATTTTGTTGAGGATATAATTAATGGTGAGTAATGCTCCCCCCCCCAACATGTTCTAGGGTAACCAAGATTCCTGCAACATTGCAGTCATCATCTCTTTTAGAGTTTGATTTTTGTGTTCAACAACTCCATTAGATTCTGGTGAATAAGGAACTGTAGTTTGATGGATTATTCCATGTTCTTTACAAAATGCATTAAATAGACCATCATACTCGTCTCTTCTGTCGCTTCTAACTATCTTAATAGTTGTTTTAACCTGATTTTTGACCTCAAGATTAAATTCTTTGAATTTTTCTAAGGTTTCATCTTTGCTATGTAATAAATATACATTTAAATTCATTAATATTTGTATGGATCTATAGTTTAGATGACCTAATATTTCATGTCTTATATTTAAAGACTCAACCAAATAAGCAACTAGCTCTTTCTTATTCATTGAATTTTTCGGAGCTACAACTTTCGGAGTGACTGTCATTAAATTTATTTTGACAAGTCCATCCTTAACATATCCCTTTCATAAATACATCTCATTCTTCCTAATCACAAGCTTGTCCGCCTCAAGAGTTGTGGCGAATCCACTCTTGCTGAGCAAGCTTCCCGAGACAAGGTTCTTCCTCATGTCATGCACATGCTTAACATTGTGCAAAGTGACTTCGCGTCCAGATGTCATCTTCAGAACCACCTTACCGCGGCCTTCAATCTTGGAGACTGAAGTGTTCCTATGAACAGCTTCTCCTGAGTCTTGCTTTTTTGTAGGTTCTGAACATCTCCCTATCAGTGTAAATGTGGGTGGTGGCACATGTATCGTACCACCATTCCTTTGGATTGTTTCTCTCAGTCATGTTGACCTCAGTCACCACTGCAACGAGATCCTCCTCAATGAGATGTGCTTAAGCCTTCTCATCTCTGATCTTGCTGCAACACTCAAAAGTCATGTGACCAACTTTGTGGTATTGGTGAAATTTTCTCTTGAATTTTTCCACATTCGCATTGATTTCAATGCCTTTTTTCTTGAAATTTGTTCCAAAGCCTTAATGACTACAACAGTTTTGAAAGTTTTGGCAGGAGAGTGGATGTGTGTCTTTCCTTTATCTTTGTGCTCAGCCATGTTGACATTACGCTCCTTAGAATTGACCTTGTCAGAGAGTCAGTTTCTGGATTCCATTATAAGCCTCATGATGAGCTCCTTGGGATCCATCTTCTTCTTTTGTGCTTTAGGTAGTTCTTGAAATCCGCATAGCTTGGAGGAAGCTTATGAATGAAGCTAAGAGTTGTGAATGTCTCGCAGATAGACATTTCTTCAGCAACGATTTCATAGCAAATGAGCTGGAAAGCTTCAACCTAATCCATGATGGGTTTTGAATCCAAAATTTTGAAGTCAAGGAATTTTGCAATCGCATACTTCTAGCAGCCATCGTCCTCACATTTGTACTTCTTGTCTAGTGATCTCCATGGATCTTTCGCCGTGGGAATCTCAGAGTAGACTCAGTACAATGGGTCAATGAGGCAACCCAAAATGTATCCTTTGCAGATGAAGTCGGAATGCACCTATATGTCAACACTTGCGAAAGTGTGCACATAATCAATCCCGTAAGGAACAAGGGGCTTGTCCTCCTGGATGAATTTATCCAGCTTCATTGTTGTCACGAAGAACATCATCTTCTTCTGCCACGCTTTGAAGCCTTTACCATCAAAATTGTCTGGCATCAATCCTTGAGTGAACATGCTAGGTACAGTCGGAGGAGTTGGAACAGCCACCGGAGAACTTGTGGTGGCTTTTGTTGAGCTCACCTGATAAAGACCAGCACCAAAAAGGCTACAGCGTCTGTTTTCATCGGCAACATTTCCCATTGGAAGGTTAGTTGTTGTTGCTGCAACAGTTGTCGTTGTGGTTCTAGTGGTTGTCACGGTTACCTCAGTTTCTGCAATGTTGAGGGGAGTGTGAGCATCGATGGTGGTATTGTTTTTAGTGTCTGTCATTTTTCTGTAAAGAAAACATGAAAGCGGATTAATACTCCAATCAACATATAACATCTTATTTTAAGCAAAAATAATAGTCTAAAATCGATGGTCATTTTTGGTGTTTTTAGTAGATCGCAAAAACTTTACAAATCACCAAATCATATCGATATAAGTTTGAAAATGTTTTGCACACTGGCTTGAAAGAGTTTGCAGAAACCGTTTAGAATTTTGATTGTTTCACAAACGCGCTTGTGAAGAGTTCGTGGAAACGAATAGTTTGATTAATGTTTTTAGAATCATATATAGAAACAAGAAACGTTTCGTGGAAGTGCTGAAAGCAAATCGCAAACCCGTTTCAATAAAAAAACAAAATGTTTTATAAATCCTTGAAAAAGTCATTTATTAAACCGTAATGAATCAATCCGATTAAAGCTTACGACAGAAAGTGTTTAAGAGTTAACACTACAGAAGCTGAAAAACCGAATCGATATAAATGAATTAATAAAAGCTATAGTTACAGGAAATAGATGAATCAAAATGAAATGAAACCCGATACAAATACGTTTTAGAAAACAGACCGTTGGGTCGAGGTAAACATTTTCCTTAACTCTTAATAATCGCCCATATGTGCAATGGCTTATGAGAAATAGTGCCTAAGATACAACCACGATGGATAGTCACTCGGCATAGAACTACGAAACAATCTCTAGACTTGTATTGGGATAATTTTTTGCTGGTGTTGTTGATTTATAAAAGTGTGTAAATGAGAGAAGAGAAGATGAGTTTCTAAAGAAGCGAAGAAGATCAGATTTTCGTAATAGTTATACACGTTAAGCAAAAAAAGATATCTCGGAAATCTCGGGAGTGGAAGCTGAGAAAATTTCTCCGTAAGATTTTTTTTCTTTTTTTTGACTCGTTCTTATCTTTAGTGAATAGATAAACTTTGTGTCGTTTTCAAACGAACTACACATTGTTTAGGCATAAATGTCATGCTATTTTTTGTTTTAAAATGGGCCAAAATGTTGAGCTAAAGAAGAACATCTTGTAGTAGTCCTAGGGCCAGATTCTCCCAAACCCAAACCCACACCCACACTGAACCAAGCCGAGCCGACCGGACAGCAGCGGTGGCACACGTGTGGGGAACCACCTCTCTCTCTGAACTTTTTAAACAGGTGCAAGTGTGTGATCATATATATACATGTGAAAACACACCACTTCTTCGATGTGGGAAAATTCTTCTCTTCATATATGTCAATTATGCCTAATACATATTAGCCCATTGTCCATTTATTTTCACATTTAATTGATCCAACAGAGATCTAGAACCTAACCCGACAGAATCATTAAAAACCGCTGATGTAAAGAAAAAAATAAGTGCATATCTAAAGAGATTCCTTTACAGTTTTGAAAAACTATAAGTTCATGTGTCATTCGTTTATTGTACAACTCCACCTTATACTTTTAAATTTTAATTATTTAATTAAACTAATACTAATAATTAATACTCCCTCCATTTTTTATATTAAGTGTTGTTGTAAATTTTTTTTGTTACAAAATAAGTGTTGTTTTCGACTTTCGATGCAAAAATTATTAACTTTATTCTGTAATTTATTTTTGTTGGTTGAAATATGGTTAGGTGTATAGGTAATTGTGTTTTTATATAAAAATATAAAGTTAATTATTTTTAATCTATATACATATAAAATTAAAATGACTCTAAAAATGAAACATAGAAAATATTACTTTGATGACACTTGAAATGAAACATAGAAAATTAATTTATCTGCCTTGAGAAATTTACCACTAGCGATGGTCTTAAAACATCATTAGTGATTTAGTATCTCGAAAAAGTGTGTAGTCCATTTAATATATAATGTTTCTTGTGTAACTAAAATCAAATAAAATTTTTATTTATATATTCGCTGACACTTAAAAGTTGAATTTTTTTTTTCACAACTTTTTCTAGTTTCTCGAAAGAAATCTTTTTCTTTACTTTAGTCTCTTTCTTTCGACCTTTTGAATTTTTAATAAGTTTATTGTTGAAAGCTTTGAGAAATGATGCAACCATTCATGGCTGAACTAGTTGATTATTCAACAACGGACAAATTAGAATAGATTAAAGGTGAGTATCCTGAGCTGTACCAGCTGAGTAAAACTACTTTAGAGCTGCATGAGCCGAGTGATACTACTTGGGAGCTGGATGACATTAACATGGAGCTGGATGAGTTAAATGGGCTAACTGAGACTAAAGATGAAGCTGGTTTAGCTGCTAAGCAAATCGGCCTTTTCAGCTCAAAAAAAAAAATTATAACAAATTCATTATAAGTTTGTTTTAAGCTAATTTCGACCAATTTTCTGATCAGTCCATTTAAAACTCATTCTCATCAAGAAATTCAATAAGTGAGCCAAAATATATAGTTATTCAGTTTTTAAGACAATTTTAGTTTTAATAAGTTTTCTTTTCATTTTTTACAATTTTATGACTTTTCGCTTTCATTCTTCTCTACTTAAACTCCTCTTGTTTATGAAAAACTCATTTACTTTTTTAATCAAAATCTCTTTTAAATTTGTGGATCCCTTATAAGCTTCTGAACATTGTATGCTTAAAGTTAATTTTCTGCAAAGCACTTTACTTTAGATCATTGTTTGTGGGAGTAAATCTCACGATCTCTGAGACATCTACACAAGTTATTGGTCATCCTATCGATCAATCTCCAAAGAACCATCATCATTTATATCTTCTTCCCTAATACCACCATTCCATCTACCAAAATCAACAAGATTTCAACCCTAATCACCCTCAAAATCAATCAAAAGGGATCAAAACCAATAATGACTCATTAGGAAAAAACCATCCACCTTATAGATACCGGAAAATTTTATTAACCAAGAATATACATATGTATATATTTTCGAGTTTAGATACCACTATGGTTCATATATATTTGTGGATTTCAACAAAAAATATAATTATGAACGAAAAAACTAATGAACTTACATTATAAACATTAACAAAAACATTCAAAAACTAGAACCAACATTCAAAGCTAGCACTAGGTATCGCCACTAGCATCCACTACAGCATGAGCACCGTTTCATACTTTTAAAAGGGTATCTCATACATTCATTTTAAATTTTAATTAATTTGTAAGATAAAAAAGGTTAAACCAATAAAGAGGGAACACACGGATAAAGAGTAATTCTTATTTTACGGTACTCCCGAGAAACGATTCTCGGCATTTGCCATCCCCTCTCCCGTTCTTTCCCTTTTCAGTTCTTTTGATTATTTTAATCAGAAGAGACTCAATGAAAAAATGACTACGCCTTGACAAAATAACCGGAACCGAAGAACTGAATCAAAATACCAGAATATGGAGTCGAACCGAAACCATCAAATACCCGAATAGTTTTTATATTACTATATCCAAAATAACTGAACTGAACCAGAACCGAACCGAAAACCGAATGAATACCGGAATAAATAAAATATTAATTATATATACATATAACATACCTCAATATGTATTTATAATTTAAAAATCTACTAAAAGTATTCAGAAATAGTTGAAGAAAACTAAATTATTATAAAATATCCGAACTATCCAAAATATTTGAAAGTATCAAGATATTTTTTATCCTAGATATCCAAAGTAATCTAAAATATTCAAGAATTTTATCTGAATTATCTGAATTATTAAATATTTTATCCAAAATATTCGATATTTAACCTAAACTAACCGAACCGGAACAAGAACCAAATAAAAACCGAGTTTTTTCGGGTAGTTCCCGGTTTTTAGTTTTGCTATCCGAACCGAACCCGAAACTATCCGAACCGAACAACCGAAAATAGGAAAAGTAGTAAATGGATCCTCTAGCCCCTTACCCGAAATACCCAAACCGAACCGATACCGGAAATGCCCAGGCCTAAAAATGATGTTAAACTTCTGGAAGACAATGAACATTAAAACTGTTAGAGCCAGGTTTCACCCAATCCAAGATCATGATTCAAATCAAGAGAACCCCAATGTTAACAAAGTTTAAAAGTCCATTAAGGAAACAAGGGTCCATCAAGGTTACAACCCACCCCGACTTCTCCGACTTCTTCGAGACTAGAGAAGTCAAACCAAAACATAAGAAAGTCACAAAAATTAAAGGATCGTCCTTTAAAAGAGAAGATTCATGCCGAGAAAGACACCACCATTATTATTCGTTGGGAAGATCTTTAAAATAAAAGGGAGAGCCAAGAACAAGGGATTCATATTTTCCATTGCTAAACTATACTATTGTTACCCAATACACCTGGTTATCATCTTCAGTATCATCAATATTAATCATGACCTAATCTTTCTAATTCAAGCTTTCTTGTCAATCAATTTTCTTTATTCGTACCCTATTTCTGAGGAAATTTTAAGATTCATCATTTTAGAAGGAGGGGTGAATTGAGCTCAAACCATCCCTTTGAAACCGACTTGAGATCACAGCCTATTATGGTTGCTACCAACACAAACGGCACCGCCTTGAATGGATTCAGTCAAGAAAGCGCAAGAGGTGCACAACCGTAAATAGACGCTCAGGGGAATCTAGTCTATGGACCTCAAAACCACCCAGACGATATTCCACCACCACCAGCAACTCTACCAATCTATCTGCAGGCTCTACTGGAAGGAATTCCCAGAAATGTACATAATTTTTATGTTATTCTGCTTCAAAATATAGGAAAACAAGACACGGCGAGACATAAAGCTTTACAGCGTCTGGAGCAAGTGGCATGGACTCAAGAAGAACAACAAGCCCGGATCAACTAGCTATTAGCCCAGTCACCTTGGACCCCGCGAAACGCATCTCTTTGTAGGAATGCAACCTCCGTAAGGCCCAACGAGATGAGTAGCAATAATGGATCAATCCATATCGAGGAGAAAACGATCCAGAAGGAGAAATCTGGAATAGCAGGCGTGATCAAGCATGATATCAGGCCGAGTTTCAAATGGTACAATCTGAAATTCACAGAGTTGCAAGCTTGGCCCCCCGAAGTTGATCAATTTTTTGAGAAGACTCAAAGAACACCGTTCACCAGTCATTCCATCAGCACCCCAATTCCAAAAATTAAACGCAAGATTCCACTCTACGAGAACCGATCCCCGAGCAAATATCAACGCTTTCTGTATCGCAATGGGGCTAACCCGTTCGGACGATGGAGAACGAGACGCTGGATATTGCCAGCTGATAAAGGATTTTACTCTATCCTAATCAAAGTAGTATAGATGAGTGTCAATCCAATCCTAAGTGAACATGATGCAATGAGAATGCAAGTATAAACTTAATCTAAGTGCAATCAATTTTGATATGGGGTGAAGTAACCAAATAACACAATGCAAAACTAGGATTATAAATGAATGGGAAAAACGAGAACCCATGGGCAAGGGCTTTGACTTTAGGTGATTCGAATTTAAGATAAACGGTTAACGATAGACAACTCAGTTCTACTAGTCTAGACGTATCTTTAGACTAATTCTTTATCAAGATAGAAGTTCATTTGCTTTCAATCACTAGACATCAAATGTCTTTGGTCTAATTAAATCAAGCAATCATTAAGAGCGGGTCTATTGACTATCTAAACTTTCCTAACATCAATTGTCATTGGTTAAGCCAGTAAAGAGAGTTATCACTTGGTTCAGACATTTCGTCGAACACCTTTCGGGTACAAATTGCCTATTGATCTAGATTAAGGTGATCATGTCTAATCTAGCATTAGAAACTAGCAATAATCATAGAACATGAATAATCAAACATTAAACCTTCTAACCTATTACCTAATCACCCTAGATCACCCTAACCCATGGATCCTACAAATGACTACTCACTAGCAAACATGATGAACTCAAAAACAAATGATGAATCAGAGTAAATCATTTCTAATGAACAAGAATAAAATGATGAATCAATATAAGATTAATAAAAAGGATTCAAGATTCAAATTCTTCTTCACCAAGAGTAGTCTAGTCTCAGATAAAAACCAGAATCCCATAAAAACTAGGTTTAAAGAGTATTTATATCTGTTTTAAAACAAATCGTATCAACCCAACAAGCCTGGTTTGACCCACAGAAATTTCAGCATCCATGACTGTAGCGACCAGGGCTGGTCACTATGCCTGGTCGCTATGGTCCCCGGGTTTCTTTTGTGGGTCTGTAGCGACCAAGGCTGGTCGCTACGCCTGGTCGCTATGGGATCCGCAACTCCATGTGGGCCTGTAGCGACCAGGGCTGGTCGCTACGCCTGGTAGCTATGGTTCCCGCAACTCCATGTGGGTTAGCGACCAAGGCTGGTCGCTACGCATGGTCGCTACACCCCCTTTTGCTCCAAACTCCACTTCTTTGTCCTCCATTGCCTCCAATCTCATCAATGAACATCTCCCATACCTGACATAGACAAATGTAATGGAATGCAACCTAAATATGCCTATATGATATCTTATATGCCTGCAATGCACTTAAAGAGATGACCAAAACTATGCAAATATGACCGATATCACCAGCTTTTAGTAGAAAATCTAGAATGAGACGCCCACAATTGGTTCTATTGCTTAGAAGCCGATACCATTGACAACTTCAACCAAATCTCCACCATATATATGAAGCATTATTCCATGTTCATAGAGAAAGGAGCATCGGACACCGACATAATGACTATGTCTCAAAAAGAGCACAAGATCCACTGTACCTTCATTGGACGATTTAAGACGGTGCTCTCAAACATTGTCATAAGCGATAGCGCCGGTATTTCGGCATTACACAATGCATTATGGAACAAATCATGCTTCATAGAAGAGCTCTTGCTAATAAAAACATATACTCTAGAGGAAGCTCTCCATTAAGCATCAAGATACATGGAAATGGAAGAATAAATAACATCCCTCACCGAGAAACACACATCAATGACTAGATCAAAGGAGAAAGCCTACGAGGACAATAGAGACAGACCAAAAGGTCTCCAACAAAAAATAGAGACCGATATTTCAAAATAAGCGAAGATGGTGATTTCGATGATGAAGATAGGAGTAACTCGAAACCACCATGATAAAGAAAATCAAGGCCAAACACCTAGAACAGGAAAGACAAGGATGAAGATAAAAAGAATAAGTGGTGTGACTACCACAAGCAAGAAGGACACGCCACTCAAGAATGCTTCGGGTTCAAAAATTATCTTTTTAATCAATACCAAAAAGAAGGACTGAAAGAATTTATAGAGGATATGAAGAAGGCAAAAGAGTCTAAGGAGGCAAATGAATCTAAAGAAGAATCAACCAAAAGAGATCGGGACACCACGAGCTTGGAAGCACCAATGACACCGACCTCAAGGAAATAGGTCAATGCTATAATAGGTGGGAATCCTTACTGCGAGGATACTGTGAGGTCACTTAAAGGGTATGGAAGGCAGGTAAATGCTATAAAAACAAAACCCGAAGGCGACGCGGTCATAGAGTTCGACGAACAGGAGATAGCGATCATAGACTGACCGCATAATGATGTCTTGGTGATAGAAATAATGTTGGCAGATTGCGAGATAACCAAGTAACTAGTGGACAAAGGAAGCTTGGTAAATGTAATCTAAAAAGATACTCTATACATGATGGAGCTGACTGAGCCAGAGATAAGACCTTCAATACAAGCCTTAACGGGCTTTAACAGGGCATCACAAAACTCTCTAAGGATGATAAGGTTACCAACCTACGTTGGAGGAATCATGTTCAACACCAAAGTCACATTATTGACTCGCCAAATATGTAGAATAGTATCCTAGGAACTTCATGGATACATGCTATGAGGGCCTTCCCATCTACCTACCACCAATGTCTCAAGTTCCCGACAGCTGAGGGCATTACAGCTATCCATGGAAGTCATAAATCAGAAAGGATGTTTCATATACACGAGAGCCTATTTAGTCAAACCAACCGACCTCTGATATAATCAACAGAAGAGCGAAAGAAGGAAGAGCATAACCATAGTTAGAAAAACAGGTTTCATAAAACCTTTTTAAATTGGTAACAAAATGAACTACGATAAGGCTTGACCCCACATTGGTTACGTAGGAAACCCACTTCGGGTACATCTTTTAATAAAATAAAATATTTTCTTTAAATGAGCTGTTGAGTTTCTCACCAAAAGCATCAAAGATCTAACCAAACAACAAATCTAAAGAAAACTAAAAAGCCCCTCGGCTTAGAGCCCTCTCTCTTCACATCAATGCCCTGGCAAGGCAAGACCAATCTATTAGTGCATCTCTCATAGATGCCTTGGTCAAACGACACCATGCCATTGAAAAATGTCTATTAGGACAACTCACCTGCCACACATGAGCTTAAGCACAACCCATTTTTAACAAAAAGTTGGGTTACCCTTGGAAACACTTAAGAAATATGGAAATTACCAAGCGTCCTAAAACATCTACGTGGGTAGAGGATAAGTCAAAATGTTTGCACCTAATACCAATTTTGATGCAAGATAAGCCGAATCTAATCCCACCAATAACCGCCCATAAATAAGTCATGCCCCTGCATTTGGTTTTTGTTGCAAACATATTAAACAAAAGACTTGACATAAAAGTTCAACAAGAAAAATGCAGACTTATTAGATCAAGAGACATTAATTTAAAATCCACTCGGGAATTTATTTGGGTAAAAGCCTATCCAAGCACTTGTTTAGATAAAAACCCTCCCGGATAGCATAAGTCCGAAAATTAAAAAAAAAAAACAAGTAAAACATCCAAAAGATCACTCACAAGCTTGTTTATTGTCCGCGGCCGAGATGGAAGCAAGGTTTGAGCCAAAATGATCAACATTTTGGACCGGAGCAATTGCATCAGGCATCTCCTGGTCACGAACCAGTGTCGACCTCCTCGACGATGTTAGCACCCACCTCGGGAATTGAAGCCAACTGAAATTTACTGCAGTTAGAGCCATTGGGACCAGAGAAATCTTCAAATCTTTTTTCAGGATCGATCCGGATTATGGTCATCTCATCAACTCATCTTGAAAGCCTTGAGATTCTTCTCCAGATTAGCCTTATCGGCCTCTAGACCCTTGTATCCTTGCTTTTCGAGGTCACAAGAAGGCCAAAACGGCAGGCAGCAAGAGACATCAACAGGGCATGCTCTTGCACGATCTAATCATCAGTAAGACCCTCTTAACCCTATAAAAGCAGGGTTTGTACTTCACCAGCATAGCTTGGCTAGCCTTCTTCACAGCCTTGTGGGCCTCCTTCACCTTTGCAGCACTTAACCTTTGAAACTCATCCTCATGAGCCTTCCGTGCCAACTCAAGGCGATTCAAAAGTTGTTCGTTCTCTTCTCAGATATTCTCCAATTTTTTTGGAAGCTCAGCCTCACGACGCTCTGCAACCACCTTGACAATCTCGGCCTGCTCCTTTACACCATCAATACATGAATGCAGCCCGGTTTCAGACATCGTGCTCTCTTGGATCTCTTCATTTTTGGCCTTCGAACTAGCCTTAAAATGAGCCGAATTTGCCTTCAAGGCAACATTCCTAACCGAAAATTCATGGTTTTTAGCAAAAATGAAAATGTGCTAATAATGCAAATATGGAAATATGATAATAATTTCAACTAGATGCAAATGTAAATATGCTAGATCTAGGGTTTCAGGCAAGTGGATTATAGTAGATAGAAGTTAAGGGTATTTAATCATGGAACTCGAAATCTAATGTAAAAGACACCAGTTCTCGCATGCGCGTCTAATCTATTGACTAATTCCAATGTCTCAGCTCTCGCTTGTTGACGCAGAATAGCCATCGATCGATGGTTTCTTGAGTCAAGATTTATGACCTAATTCGATAAGTTCACTAGATTAACTAAATTAACTCTCGTTTGTTTATAGCAACCTAGCTTAATAGAATATATTCCGGTAGTAGACCATGCTCTCGCTTGCGCCTAACTATCATATTATCAGGGTTCTAGTTAGCTACTCTAGAACATAAGCAATAAACACAATTCTATTAATAGATCTAATAATGACCCTAACAATTATATTGTTTGGCTAATCCATCAGTCCCATTAATAAACCATAAATCTAGTTGGTAACTACTCAGACATAATTAAAGTAAAAATAATAATTTGAATGAAATGCATAGATAAAATATTGGGGTTTCAATACAAATCTCCCTAAGTAGTTATGAATCTTCTCCCTAAATAAATCCTAAAACTATGGTGAGGTGGTGCACACACACACTTTCTGCACCTTGCACCCAAAAAACCAGCGCACTTCATGTGGTGCAATACATAAAGTATAAATATAAAGGGAGAATTGCTAAAAACAAACCAAATATTCAAGTCAAACCTATAAGTGTACCCCATTTCATTCAAATGCAAAACCAACTTACATGGGTGATAAAAATATTATTTAACCCGTATGATCAAACAAAAAAACAGAAGTGTATTTTACGTTTCTATCCTTTGTTAGTCTACAAGTAACAAAAAGAAGTCTACATAGTTGTAGACCTCGTACGAAGTCTATTCATTTTGTAGACTTGTTATGTAGTCTATACCATAGTTTTATCTAATAATTTAATTTTAAAAAGGTATAAAAATAATAGTTGTAATATTTTTAACTAATCATTAATATAATGGATAATATGAAGTAAACAAATTAAAATTTTATATAATTAAACATTTTTAAGGAACATATACTAATTTGGTAATCATGTCTTAAACAATGTTCATGGGTTAGAAACAATAGGTTGTAACATGTTATGTCCTCTAGTAGTAGATTTCATAGGGTTAGATTTTAGATTTTGATTTTTTGGTTTTATTGACTTAAATCTGCTTATAATGTTTAGTGGTTACATTTTGTATAATTTTGATATTTGAAACATTAATTTAAACTGTTTGGTGATCAAGCATAACAGTTAGGGTTTGAGATTTGTGGTTTAGGGGTTTGTAGACATATTATAAAGTCTACATATATGTAGACCTTTTTTTATCAGTCTATTCGTGTTGGTGTTTAAAAAAAAATCCTAAAATTTAAATATTTTATAAAAAATATTGAATCATATATTATGACAATAAAATTAAAATTAAAAATAATTAAATATATTTAGTAATCATAAATTAAATTTTATAAAAAAATAAAGGGAAAAAGATAAAAATCATTGTAGACTTTCTAAGAAGTCTGAACACAATTTAACGTAACCGGATTTAACCAATATAATTTTAACCTATTCGAATTAAACCAAACCTTCTTTAGCCTAACCAGAAAAGTTTCCCAGCATATAAATACGACTTCTCAATCTTTTTGGGTAAAAAAAACTAATCTTCGCCATATCTCTCTCCAGGCGATTTCCGGCGAACTTGATCCACGCCGTTTCCCGTCCGCTCCGTCGCTCTGGTAAGTTAAATGTCTCGGCTGTCCTCTCTGTCGACGAAAAGTGACCACCTTTACCTTTTTCTCTTTTCAGATCTGAGCCAGCGACTTCTAAGGAACGACGCTTCTCGTTCAATTCTCTGCTTCCGGTCAATATCACAGCTTCTACTTCATCTCTTTGTCATCTCTCATACCTAGCCAGCAAGGGATTGTGCTTCATCTTTCCGACGTACGTCTCTCTTTCATCTCTATCTCTCGTTTAACTAATAACCTAACAAGCTCATCCTTGTTTACTAAACTTTTAGTTTCTTTTGATTCGGATCTGAGTTGGCCAGTCTTAGATCCATTTCTCTAACGAGCGGTGCATCCTCTTTAATCCTTCCAGTCAGTCTACTTCATTTTGAAGTGTAGACTGAATTTTTGAATTTGTAGACTGATGTTTTGAATTTGTACACTGATGTTTTGAATTTGTAAACTTCTCATGTAGACTGATGTTTTGAATTTGTACACTTCTCATGTTGACTGATGTTTTGAATTTGTATACTGATGTTTTGAATTCGTCGACTTCTCATGTCGACTGATGTTTTGAATTTGTAGACTTCTCGTGTACACTAATGTTTGAATTTATAGGCTTCTTGTGTAGAATTCACTTGTATAATTCTTTGTTTGTGTCTTTTTGGTGCAGGTTACAAAATGGATAAGCTTAATTTCCCACCGAGGCTGTATACTCTAGGGCAGTAACCTCTCCCGTCTAAAAGCATTGCTTACTACAGTAATGACAGCAAGCTCTTCCCTGCTCTTAAAAATGCACTCGACAAAGCTCAAGAACTGTGAGTAACAGACGGTTGTAGCAGACGGTTGTAGCAGACTTTTGTACCAGACTTATGGTTGTAACAAACTTGTGTAATTTGTTTGCATCAGATTTAAGTATTAGTCTTATGTTACAAAAGACTTTTACAGAAGTCTGCTACTTGACTATCTATCAAAATATCATCATTTGTATCAGTATAGTACTCTTCTTTCAGAGATTTTAACTCATATTCGACCAAAAGTACAATTGCAATACAATCCATAGGCTTACATATTAGTCTTCTTCTATAAGAGACTTAAAAAGAAGTCTACTTTCTGTTCAAGAAGACTAACACGTTGGTCTGCACGACAGAAAGTAACATTAGAACTCAAAGTAATAGAAAAATTAAGACCTACAATTTCAGCAAAAGTTCATCAAATAAGATAACATCCAAAGCAACAATACAACTGATAAGTTCAATACATAACACATAATACATAAGACAACATCCAAAGCAACAATACAATTGATAAGTTCAACACATAAGAGATGAGACTTAAGACAACATCCAAAGCAGTAAGACAACACTGGCTTAACCTGGACAGTTTAGACAAGTGTGACCTGGTTGTTTGCACTGGGACAATTAACGTAGACTTACTAATACGTCTACAATTGTTACCTAACAATATAGCAAAATCAAAAATATTATACTTTCATAATTACAACAGTTTTTCTATTCAAAATCACTCAAACCCATTAGGATTAACACACACATTGAAACGAAAAAATCGTGAAAACTTTTAATGCATAATACACAAATTAACTTTTAATGTATAAGTAGACTTCCTTTTCAGTCTACAACTTTAAAAAGGTTAGTTTTCGCTATTGACCAAAATTTTCCATGATTTGAATTTCAAAAGTAGACTTAATATATAGTCTACATGTTTTAATTTTTTTTGAATGAAGTTAGTTTTGCAATTGACTATGTTTGACTTTCTAGGGGTAGATTGAAATGAACGTCTACAGAATTGCAGACTTCGCAAGAAGCCTACTTTCAAATCTGATGAGTCAGTTTTGCATTTGACCAAAATAAAAAAATAAACTTCACGCGTAGTCTACATTTTTTTTCTGGAATAAAAGACTGCATATGAAGTCTACATTTAAAAAAAAATAATTAATTTTAAAAAATTTTAGTCAAACACAAAACTAACCTTTTCAACGCAGTCAAAGTTTTGGACAAATGCAAAACTGACCTTAAGTAAACTTCTTCAGCAGTCTACACTTCGTAGACTTACGTTGAAGTCTGCTTATGAAAAGTCAAAAGTTCAGTCAAATGCAAAACTAACCTCTTTTGCGTAGTCGTCTTTGTAGGTTTACGTAGTTTTTTGTTTTTGTTGTCAAAGTTTAAGATGTAGACTGTTGGGGAAGGTTACTTTACCCAAGAAATTTGGTTAGTCAATTGCAAAACTGACATGTGCGTTGACAAATAAATTGCATTGTATGTCTACACAAGGGCGTAGACATATAAAACAGTCTATTATCGCGATACATATCTGAGAAACCACGTAAAACATGTAAATAGTTACATTTTTGCGGTGTGAAGCTCGTTTCCAGCCTTTTAAACGGTCCAAACTTCAATAATAACCAAAAGGAAGCATTTTGACGATTCACAAGTGAAAAAACACAAAATTATGAAGTTTGTGATTATGAAAATGAAGGTTAAGAGAGATTTTTAGATGGAAATGTAGAGAAAATGAGAGGAAATGAAGATTTGCTTGTTTAGAATGAGAAAAAAGTGGTTGAAAATTCAATTCTAGAGCTTTAAGAGATCAAAAATGGTGGTTCATGGTGGTTGAAAATATTATGATGGCATAGTTGTAATTAAGAAGAAATATTTAGAGTGTATTTGGTTTTTTGTATATTTCGAAATTGATAAATAATAATAGAAAATTTGTAAATAGTTTAAAAACCTAGGAATATCATGGAAAATTCATTGATAAATAGTAACTACAAAAAAATGGTTGGTTTTAGGTTTGACTTGAGGAAATATTCCTTATTAGAAGGTATAGATGCAATATGAAAATATGCTAATAATGTAAATATGGAAATATGCTACTAATGTGAATATGGAAATATGCTAGTAATGTAAATATGGAAATCTGCTAATAATGTAAATATAGAAATATGCTAGTAATGTGAATATGGAAATATGCTAGTAATGTAAATATGGAAATATGCTAGATCTAGGGTTTCAGGCAAGTGGATTATAGTAGATAGAAATTAAAGGCATTTAATCATTGAACTCAGAATCTAATGTAAAAGACACCAGCTCTCGCGTTCGCGCCTAATCTATTGACTAAGTCCAATGTCTCAGCTCTCGCTTGTTGACACGGAATGACCGTCGATCGATGGCAATAATCCTGCGTCGATCGATGGTTTCTTGAGTCAAGCGTTATGACCTAATTCGATAAGTTCACTAGATTGACTAAATCAACTCTTGTTTGTTTCTAGCAACCTAGCTCAATAGAATATATTCCGATAGTAGACCATCCTCTCGCTTGCACCTAACTATCTTATTATCAGGGTTCTAGTTAGCTACTCTAGAACACAAGCAATAAACACAATTCTATTAATAGATCTAATAATGACCTTAACAATTCTTTTGTTTGGTTAATCCATCAGTACCATTGATAAACCCTAAACCTAGTTGATAACTACTCAGACATAATTAAAGGAAGAATAATAATCTGAATAAAATGCATAGATAAAATATTGGGAATAAAATGCATAGATAAAATATTGGGGTTTCAAGGCATACTTAGAACACTTAGCACCCTAACACAGGTACACACACACACAAGCTCTTGCCCACTTAGCACCCTAACACAGGTACACACACACACACAAGCTCTTGCCCCCCCCACTTTTTTTGGTGCAATACATAAAGTATAAATATAAAACCCTAATGTCTAGATCAAAACTCGCCAAAGGGTAATCTTGTAATCTGGTGTCATGTCTCTAACTTGGGCTTGAAAGTCGGCTGTCTGCGAACTGGACATCGATCGATGGCAGATGTGCAACATCGATCGACCTTGGTCATGTAACATTGTTCGACGCCTACGTTGTATCTTCGATCGATGGTAATCTCGTACTTCGACTCTCTCAATGGTCAGCTACTGATTATTCTTCTCTAAATGCTCCAAAAGCTCCAAGTATCTCCATATATCTCCAAAATGTACCTGGAACTGTAAAGACCTCAAAACATAGCCTACACGTAACATACCCTAAATTGAGTCTATAACAAGGTCTAAAACTGGTAATAAATAGGTTATATAAACTCCCCTAGACTTAACCTTTTGCTTGTCCTCAAACAAACAAGCCTGTGAAAGATGTTTTGAAAATCGAAGACTCACATATTGTCTAAGTATAACTGTCACCTTACTTTATTGCAACCACATCCTATCAAGCCAATCACAGAGAAACTTTATATACCCTATCCTAGTATAGCAAACAAATCCATTCTACCAACAACTTAGCAAATACTAGTTTGACTCGCCCCTCTACTGATTTCATTTCTTTGCATAAAATATAAGTGCATGCTTTACCTTAGAGATATCGATCAAGGGACACATGGACTCTTACCTCTGCAAGTATTTGAACACACATGCAACCTTCTCTGATTCCTTTCCCCTCTCTCTCTTCTCACTTCTTCTCAGTCAATGTCTCCCTTGTTTTGAGGGTATCATTTTTTTTTTTAATTGACTGAGATATTTGGATAGACTTCCATGAATCAAGCCCTAATGGTTTTTCCACCAGATCTTGTTCATTTTTTTTTTACTTTTTTATCTCTTTCTAGGATCATATGAATCAAGCTTTAGTGGTTGTAGCTACCAAATCTTGTTCGACCCTTTTTTAATCTGAAGGGGAGAGAGAGGGGAATCAGAAGCACACAAACTTTTACCTTCCAGACTTGTAGAAGGAATCCAATCCAATATACCAAATCCCAAAGCAAGCAAATAATGTCAGTGTTAGTGTTGGAAATCAGCTTCGGTTCCTCCAAACATTCTAAGCAAGTGTGATATAGTGGCAGGATGATCCATTTTGGTATCTCTAGTAATCTCTGCAAAAACCTTCTAAAAATGGTGCTTATAGTATGGTTAGTCAATAATAAATCTTGATCATAGTCATCTTCTTGACTCAATACAATTTTTTTGAAAAACTTATATAGATATAAATAATACTCAAAACACAATCAAATAACATTAGCGAACCTCCCCCAGACTTAAATTACACTGTCCCCAATGTAATCCGCCCCGGATTGGTTAAAAAAATTAAATCATAAGTAATTAGCTTAAGTATAGAATTCGATACCTATCGCAGCAAGAGAGCGTCGATCAATGGTCGGACATGGGTGTGACACCCCCGATCTGGTCAAGTACAAGTTGAGTCAAACAGCTGTACAACAATAAAACAATAACATACACAGCCAATCACTAGTAACTTAAACCAAACTGAGAGGCCACAATGT